>JAVKPL010014458.1:0-86209 GCA_032173675.1 Gastrolobium villosum
CAAAGGTCGGAATTCGGCTTCCGTTCACAGACTTCCAAATGGCCGTGCTGCGTCGGATTCGAGTAGCGCCTTCCCAACTTCACCCAAACTCGTGGGCTTTTATCCGTGGTTTTGAGCAATTATGCTCTTACCTCTTTCTTCCTTGTACAGTCCCCCTCTTTTATTTCTTTTTTGATGTCTATACGGCTCGGAGTGGTGCCGAGTTAAAAGAGAGGAAAGGGTGGGTTACCTACCAGAGGTACCCCCTGGTAGGGGACTTTTCATTCCTTACTCTTAGTCCTTTAAAGGCTTTAAGAATGCCTATTTTAAAGTGGCTTCTTGTCCTGAATTTCCCTCCCCTGGTTTGGCAAGGAGCTGCTGGATGATGGGAACCTATTATGCCACTTCGAGTTGTATTGGACGCGAAAACATTATCGACGTCGTCCAAAACACTACGCCACTCCCTTGTCCGCGCTTTCCAGAGCTGAGAAATTCGCGGTGCGGATTTTAATCGAGTATATTGACGATTACGGCGTCATCGACTTAAGTCGGATAGTAAATAAGTTTGGAAACGATGCTATTTATGAGTTTGGTATGTATGTCGAGTTTTTTGTTTATTTTTGACAATTCTCTTTTTGGTACTCTTTGATAATGCTCTTTCTGATTTTCAGTTGGCATGACGTCGGCTGAGTATAAGAAGTATCTACCCAAGCGAGCTGGCAAGGGCAAGTCGCGAGAGGCTGCCCCTCTTGAACCAGAAGCGTCGAAGCGACGGCGGATAGACATCATCTTGGGGGAGGACCCACCTGCTGACGAGGTGGTTCCTATTGAGATTCCCCCCCATCACCAAGTCCAGTTGCGATTCCTGCTTCCCAGGGAACCCAGGGGACCCTCCTCAGTTTGGAGCCAGGGGAGCTGTGGAGGTCAGGTGTTTCTGACCGCCTTAGGGCAGCTTTGAAACCTCCCCTAGTCTCTTTCTGGATTCTGGCCTGACTTCTTCTGTGAGGGTCATGCTGAAGCGGATGGAGGAAGACGCCTTAAAGACGACCTCATTGATCCAGATATTTCAGGACCTCCTCCAGAATCTGGACCAGGCGAATGCGGCCAAGTCATCCCTTACTACTAAGGTCGTGGAGTTAGAGCGATCTAAGTCCACCCTGGAGGCTAAATTTGGGGAGCTGCAGAAGGAGGCAGACGAGGCGAGGGAGGATCTGCGTCTGGCCAACTCTAAGGTCGGTGAGCTGAGCGCCGAGAGAAGCTCTTACCAAGTCTTCAGGAGATAAAGACGTCCAACTTCAGGCGCTTCAGACTCAGCTCGATCAAAAGACTGCCGATTTTGAGGAGGCCAGGAACGTGGTAGTTAATGCGGCCGTCCAAGCTTTTGACAACGCCATTGCTCAGGCCCGAGTTCTCAACCCAGGGCTTATTGAAGAGGGAATGGACGTGTCTTACGAAGTAAAGGACGGCGTCATTGTTCCGGGTTCTCCTGGTTCCGAGGAAGAGGCCGAGGCTAGGACCCCTTAATTTCAATTTCTGTAATATTTTGTAATCATTGCCGTTTTCGGCTTGGCTTTCATTGTTATAAACAAACTTTGGTTAATCCGAGCTCGTCAAATTTTACCATATTGGTTTCATTTTTATTTACCTTTATGGCTTGCGAGTCACTGATGGCCGATCTAAAAATGTTAATTTCATTTCAAAGGTTCATTTCTTTAACGATCGTGACATACATGTCGGAATCATAAATGGAGGCGTTTTAAAAACAACTGCTCATTTATTCATAATAAGAATGTTTACAAATCCGAGCTTTACAGCCCGCTTATTTGCTTTAAAATCAAATCAAGTACTGTCCGAGCTCCATGGCTCGTCTTATTTATGTGGACTAGAGTCTAGTACTTTGACCATGTCTTCACACCTAACTGTAAATTCAGCTTGTCAGCATTCCAAGTTCTTTTTACTGGCTTCTTTGATAGAGTTTCCAGAGTGTAGGCTCCCTTTCTGAGATTATCCTTGACCCTATAAGGGCCTTCCCAATTTGCTGCGAGCTTTCCATCTTTGGCATTCTTGTTGCCGATGTCGGCTCTTCTCAAAACTAGGTCGCCACTCTGAAATGACCGAGGTCTTACTTTCTTATTAAACCTAGCCGTAACTAGGCGCTTGGCCATCATATTTTTGTATCTGGCGTTCTCCCTGCACTCATCCAACAGGTCGAGCTTAATCAACAATGCTTCATCATTTTGTCCCTCAGTGCCTTGCAGTCTTTGGGCCCTTCTCCAGGACGGTTCTCCGATCTCAACCGGAATCATTGCTTCGCAACCGTATGTTAGCCTGAAGGGGGTTTCTTCTGTTGCGGATTGAACACTTGTTCTGTATCCCCATAAGACTAGGTGTAATTGCTGTACCCAGTTTCCTTTGGCCTCGTCAAGCCTTTTCTTGAGTCCGTTGATTATTACCTTGTTGGCAGACTCGGCTTGTCCGTTGGTCTGGGGATGTTCGACTGAGGCGAAACGGTGTTTTATTTTGAAGTCGGTCATGAGTTCTTGGAATTTCTTGTCAATGAATTGAGTTCCGTTGTCGGTTACAATTTCTGCAGGGATTCCAAACCGACTTACCAGATTCCTTTCGAAGAAGCGGCGTATCCTGGCCGAGGTGATGGTGGCCAGGGGTTCAGACTCAATCCATTTGGTGAAGTAGTCGACCGCGACTATCAGTCACTTTAGTTGTCCTTCAGCAGCAGCAAAGGGTCCTAAGAGGTCCATTCCCCATTTAAAAAATGGCCAAGGTGCCGTTATGGTCTGCAATTCCTCTGGGGGTGCATGAATTATCAATGCATGCTTCTGACATTGCTCACATCGTTGAACATGTTCCATGGCGTCGGCCACCATTGTTGGCCAGTAATACCCTGCTCTTAACGCCTTCTTAGCCAATGCTTTGCCCCCCATGTGATGTCCGTTGATGCCTTCATGGATCTCGGATAACACATATTCAACTTCATTTTTATCAAGGCACTTCAGCATGGGTGCATAGAAACCCTTTTTGTAAAGTTGACCCTCTACTATAGTGAAGCAAGCCGAGTTCCTGACCAGCTTTTTCGCCTCTTTAGTGTCTTCTGGCAGGGTTCCTTTTTCAAGGTAAGCCACGATTGGTCTCCTCCAATCTTCGGTGTCGGTGGTTATCATTAGGACACATGTTGGTTCCAAAATGCTTTGCTGAATAACGGTGCGGTGGTTACCGGGTCCTTTGGAGCTTGCTAGTTTGGACAGAATGTCAGCCCTACTATTCTCATTTCGAGGGATGTACTGAATCATTACCTCGTCGAACTCGGCAAACAATTCCTTGACTCTTTGGAGGTACTTCATCATGAGGGGGCCCTTGGCTTGGTACTTTCCCTCAACTTGGGAAGTAACGACTTGAGAATCGCTCATGATTTTGACTCTCTTTGCTCCGTGCTCTCTCACCTGCATAATCCCAGCAATAAACGCATCATACTCGGCTTGGTTGTTTGAGGTTGGAAATGCCAGGTGGAGCGAATGCTCAATTGATACTCCTTCCGGGCTTTCGATGATTACTCCCGCGCCGCTTCCTTTAGAATTTGAGGATCCATCCACATACACTGTCCAGAGATCTTCTTCCGACTTCTCCTGTTCATTGCCCGGGGTGAGCTCCAAGATGAAGTCGGCAAGTGCCTGTGACTTTATTGCTGGCCGAGGTTCGTACGTCAAATCAAACTCGGATAGCTCGACAGCCCAATTAATCATCCTTCCTGCCAGGTCAGGCTTATGTAGTATATGCCTGATGGGCTGGTTTGTCCGCACTATGATCCGGTGGCTTTGGAAGTAAGGTCGGAGCCTTCTTGACGTTGTCAGTAAAGCAAATGCCACTTTTTCTAGCTTCTGGTATCGGAGTTCTGGTCCCTGCAATGTACGTCCAACGAAATAGATTGGGTGCTGGTGATTATCCGTTTCCTGGACCAAGACGGCGCTGATAGCTTCCTCCCCCACAGACAGGTACAGGACCAGCGTCTCTCCGGGTTCTGGTTTTGTTAGTACGGGAGGGGTAGCCAAGCAAACTTTGATGTTGTCGAATGCTTTTTTGCACTCTTTCCCCCAGCCGAATTCTGCCTCCTTCTTGAGGAGCTTAAAGAAAGGCAGTGCCTTCTCTGCTGACTTTGGGAGGAATCTAGTCAGGGCGGCAAGGCGGCCTGTAAGTTGCTGGACCTCCCTTTTATTTTCTGGCTACTTCATTTCCAATACCGCCCTACATTTGTCGGGATTTGCCTCTATACCTCGGTTTGTAAGCATAAACCCCAGGAATTTCCCAGCTGGTACTCCGAATGCGCATTTGCCTGGGTTCAGCCTGATCTTCCGAGTTCTTAATTGCTCGAAAGTTTCTCCGAGGTCAGCGATGTGCGCTGAAGTGCTTATTGATTTGACGATCATATCGTCAATATAAACCTCCAGGTTTCTTCCGATCTGAGTTTGGAAGACTCGGTTCATCATTCTTTGATAAGTGGCCCCAGCGTTTTTGAGGCCAAATGGCATAACATTATAACAGAAATTTCCTTTTTCCGAAATGAAAGCCGTCTTCTCATGGTCATCTGGGTGAAGGGGAATTTGATTATACCCTGAGTATGCGTCCATAAATGAAAGCAACTGGAAGCCAGATGAGTTGTCCACTAGTTGGTCGATATTGGGCAATGGGTAGGAATCCTTTGGGCAGACCTTGTTTAGGTCTGTGTAATCAACACAAATTCTCCATTTTCCGCTTGGTTTTTTGACCATTACTACATTCGACAGCCAGGTAGTATACTGTATTTCACGAATAAATCCGGCCTCCAAGAGCTCGTCCACATGTTCGTTTAGAGCCTGTCGTCTGTCTATCCCAATCTTTCTTTTCTTTTGGGATACCGGCTTTGCTCCCGGATACATCGATAGCCTGTGGCAGCAAAAGGCTGGATCAATTCCAGGAATCTCGGAGGCCTTCCAAGCAAATACGTCGGAATTGGTCTTTAGGAATGCCACGAGTTCGTTTTGAAACTCTAGCTCCAGAGACTTTCCGACCTTGGTATAGCCTTGGCCGTCACCGCGGATCTCGACTTCTTGTAATTCGCCCTCAGGTTGTGGTCGAGGCGATTGTAGCTCCTCTCGTATGTCGAGCTCGACCAGGTTGACCTCTCTGTCGGTCGTCCTGAAAGCTCGGTGGCTTGATCCTTCCCCCCTTGTCCGGGGAGGAGATGCCGGGTCACCGTGATGGGCCCGAATTGTCTCATAATAACACTCCCTTGACTCTCTTTGATCTCCAGGGATTGTGATTATTTCGAGGTTGGGCCCTGGCATTTTCATGAGTTGGTGCTTGGTGGATATCATCATGTCCTAATCGTGAATGGTAGGACGACCAATGATTACGTTATAAGAGGAGGAAGTGTCCACTACCACAAACCAAACTCTCTCCGTACGGAAGGAATCCTTCGTGCCGAGGGTCAGTTTGAGGTCGATGTAACCACATGGCTTTAGGTCCTTTTCATCCAAATTCATCCTCTTGAAGGCGTCCCAGAGGATTATATCCGCACAGCTTCCGTGGTCGAGGAAGATTCTCCTGACTCGGCAATTGACTAGCACTCCAGTGACTACCAATCCGTCAGTATGTCCTGGCACGACCCTTGCCAGCTCTGCTCTGGTGAAGTATATCGGAGGGGGTTCAGGTTCGTCGAGCTTTGGCTTAAAAGTTGGCCGGTCTCTAATGGACATGACCTCTTTTAAGTATTTCCTTCGGGCGTTCGCCGAGTCTCCTCCGCCACCCAATCCCCCACTTATCACATTGCATTCGAACTCTGCTTCAGGAAAAGCCTCCGTTCTGTCGTCGACTTCCTTTCCCTTGGCGTTGCGGTCTTGCCTCTGGTCTCTCTTGTCTCCCCGCCTCGGGCTTCGGCTTCGGCTTTTTTGTCTGGGTTTGTTGTTCTTCTTACCTTGCGTACGAATTATGTACTGTTTTAACTTTCCTTCTCTGACGTGTTTTTCAATCGCGTCTCGAAGGTCCCAGCAGTCGTCCGTGATGTGGCCGTTTTGGTCATGGAAGGCGCAATATTTGCTTTTATCCAATCCGCTCTTTGCCCTAAGGGGGCGAGGTCGGTCGACGTTTCGCATCTCGGTCTGGGCTACCTCCCTCCAGATCCTGGATCTGGGCACGTTTAATGGTGTGTAGTCTTCAAACTTCGTTCTGGGAGAACGATCTTCCGTCTTCTTCTCGCGAGTGTCGTTCCCTTTTTTGGACCCCTTATGGTCCCGATCTCTACCGTTCTTCTTATTTGGGCTTCTTCTAGACGGGCTCCGCCCACGAGAGTCGACGTACGCCTGCTGCATATCCTCCACGTCGATGTATTTGTCGGACCTACGTCGGAATTCTTCGAGGTCATTGACCGGGTTCTTGTAGATCGACCTTGCGAGGGGGGAGTCGCCATCTAATCCAGAAATGATTAGATGGAGGTGCACAGCTTCAGTGAGACCGCGGACCTTCAGTGCTGCATCTTTGAATCTATCAAGGTATTTCCTTAATGATTCATTGTCTTTCTGACGAATTCTTCCCAGCGCGTAAGCCGGCATGGGATGCACCTTGCTGGTTGCGAAGTTTAGGCGGAAAGTTCGCGCTAAATCTTCGAACGAGTCAATTGAGTTTTTGGGCAACCTGGTGATCCAGGTCATTGCCTGTCCCGTTAGGGTTGTTGCGAAAATTCTGGCCTTGATGGGTCCTGTAATCCCATTAAACAGCATTTCGGTTTTGAAGGCCTCCAAGTGGGCTTCTGGGTCTTGGCTCCCATCGTATGGAGGTATTCTGGTGCTCTTGAACCTTGGGGGGATGGCCAGGTTCATTAATCTTTCCGTAAATGGGCTGTCGTTAGCTTCATCGTCGTTCAGATAATTTTGGTTGTTGGTGGCAATGTTCTGGCCTCCTACCTCTTGCTGATTGCCGAGGTGTTGAGCCAGGGTTTCCAAGACGTTGACTTCAGGAGCGGACGTGTTATGGGGTTGGGTAGCTCCATTACCCGCAGTAGCATTTCCACCTATGTTTTGGTGCTGGTTCCCTCCGTCCTGAGCCTGTGGCCCGCTTCCGGTTCCACCTTGAGCGGTCCGGTTTCGTAGTTCAGCCTCCAGCGTTGCCATTCTTTCAGCATCTAATCGTTGTTGGGTTAGGAATCTGTTTTCCATTTCCTGCATCCGCTGGAGGATTGCTCCCATTGCCATCGAAGTTACATTCGGTGGCTCGGGTGGGCGATTAACAGTCGTTGTGTTTCCGATCGGTGGTCTAGGAGGCGGCCTCTGTGATCCGACCTCTTCGACCTGCACGTCCACCAGAACCGGGCTAGCGGAAGCCTGGAGCTGCTCCAAACCAGACATTTGGGATGGCCCCTGAGCATTGCCCGATGTGGATCTTGTGTTAGTCATGGTGTTATGGGAATCGAAATTTACCGAGTTCCCACAGACGGCGCCAATGTTAGGTCCGAGGTAGACCGTATTGCTATACCGGATGGTATGCGCTCAGAGATGATGTATATGCCCAATGTACTAGGCTATATGCCGAGGTCCCAATCACTGCGCACCAGCAATAGGCTTTACAACCAGGGGGTGGTGTGTGTGCACATGAGTGGAATAAGCTAGGCGATTCAGAGGTGTGTACCTGAGATGTCTGAGTTCTTATTTATAGAGGTACCTGGCTCGGCTGCTGAGCTCTATTGTTGAGATTTCGTCCGACTTGGTCGGCCTCAACGGGCGTGTTTCAGTCAGTTGAAATTTTGCCATATCTCCATCTGAGATATTCTCGGAAGACGGTTGGGCGAGCTTCATCCGTAACAACTTTAATTTGTTTTTTGATTTTTTTTTATATCGGTGGATTCCATCGATTCATGTCTCAATAGGAAATTTAGAATTTTTCATGTAACATAACCAACCCATTACCCTTATAATTATGTAGTTCGGTAGTTATAATATTAAAGTTATTTTTTTTCTCTGCAGACATTGTCGGCTAGCGTGATAGAGAAAGAAAATAATTTTACCATTATAAGTATATAACCTATCCGGAATACACAGTTATAATGGGTTGCTGTAGATACCTTTTTTACATTAACATAAAACAAATGGAAATATATATATATATATGAGAAAAATATTTCTGTAGCCACTTTAGATAATGTTGTCTATAGCTACCCCATTTTAACTAAATATGACCAGTCATACATTAAAATTGTATTTTCTCTCTCCGCCACATTAGCCGACAGTGTCTGAGGAAAGAGAAAAAAAGAACAGCTTTATTGTTATAACTAAGTATGATCAATCATACTTAGTTAAAAAGGAGTAGCTGTAAATAACCTTATCTAAAGTGTCTGCAGAAATATTTTCCCTATATATATATATATATATATATATATATATATATATATATATATATATATATATATATGACAAAATGATTTGTAATGTGACTGCACCTAAGGATTGGTACAGTCACACATTTTAACTATGTCATACTGGTAAGATATAATTATAATCTTAAATTATTTTTTTCTCTCTTTAAAAATTTAACTATGTCTTACCGGTAAGACTTAGTTATAATATTAAAGTTATTTTTTTCTCCTACGTCAACCGACAAGTCTGTGAATAGTTACTAAGGAGAGAGAGAAAAAAAAATTGCTTTAATATTATAACTATGTTTTACCATTAAGACATAGTTAAATTTCTGAAGAGAGAAAAAAAATAACTTTAATTTTATAACTATGTCTTACCCGTAAGACAGTTAAAGTGTCTGACTGCACCAATCTTTAGGTGCAGTCACTGCTCATCCGCTTTACCAATATATATATATATGGGCGAATATTTCTTCACCAACTTGAAATATGCTTATCTTAAGCTACCCATTTTAATTATGTTCTACATGTAGTACTAGGGGTATAATTAGGGCAAGCTTTGGCCTTCATGGCCTAGGCCTACACAAAAAAAATGTTGAGTCTATCTGGCCTATGAGCCTATCAAAGGCTTAATTTAAAGGCCAAAGCTTGCCCTGTTATTAAAAAAACAAAAAGCGTACATGACCTACGAGGCCTTTTAGGCCTACCATATTGCAAATTAAATTTAAAAAAAAAATGAAATATCTCATTCATTAAACAATATTTCTAGCATGGATACAAATTATTAAAATTCTACAACAGATTTTTTAACAAGAACACAGATTATAAAAATTCATGACAACAAATAAATATTAAATATTAGATTAGGTTATCTAACTTTTAGAATAAATAAATAAATATATAAAATACTTTTTGTTATTTAAATATTAAATAGACAGGCCTATGGGCTAAAAGGGCAGGCATTTTATTTTCAGACCACGGCCTTGTTTCTAAACAGACTCATCTACCAGCCTTAACATGGTCTACGTACCTCGTAGGCTAGGGCAGGTCAGGCTTTTCGTATGCCAGGTCAGAGGCCCATGTAGGCCAGCCTGACCATTTTACACCCCTAGGTAGTACATAATTATAATGTTAAAGTTATTTTTTTTCTCTCCTCAACCATTTTTTAGAACTTGTCTACTAACATGGAGAGAGGAAAAAACAACTTTAACAATATAATTATGTATTATCTACGGTACATAGTCAAAAATGGTACCTTGAGATAAGATAATCTCAAGTTGCTAGAGAAATTTTTTTCCCATATATATAAGGTTTATTTTTTCTTATGTTGTAGGAGATAAATTTATCTCCTACACACACATAAAAATATGCGAGGTTTCTCATGTTGTGGAAATTAAATTTTATTTTCTATATATAAATAAAATTATATGGGGCCCATATGAGGAGAAGAGAGAGAATAAAAAATATGGACCCCATATATTTACCTCCTATATTTTTTTTACGTATGTGTAGGAAATAAAATTTATCTTCTATAATATGAGAAATAATCAGCTCATATATATATATATATATATATATATATATATATATATATATATATATATAATGAAAACGAAATAATGTTCTAATCAGGTCCTGTTATGTACACATCTGTTTGCGGTAATTTTTTTGTTAATACCCACCCTTCCTAATCGTAGAAGAATGTAGCTTTGCAGCGCATTCAATTATTATTATTTATATGAAAGTATTGAACTACTAAATCGGCGTATCTCCTTGAATCAGACTTAGAAAAGTGCTTAACATGCTAATCCTTGCACCATAATATTAAAGTTAATCACTCTAACTCTGGCCCCTTTTTAAATTTGCTCTACTTTGGAAAACTAATTTGCTCTACTTCGGTCATTGGCTTGGTTGGGTTATCAAGTGAATGGGCTACTAATTTAAGGTCCCATGATTATTGGTTGAACCTGTTCCTGTCTGTTCTCTCTCCCTCCTTTCCTTTTCAATACAATCATAACAATACACAATAGATCACTATTTTGGTCAGTTATCCTAATCTTCAAAATGCAACCTAAGGATTTCCTCAAAGCCGGTGGAGGTGAGGAGGTCATTTAAGGGAATAAATCTTTGGTATTACTGATGTACCTAGATTCAGCAGTGCATCTCATCAATGAGAGCAGTACACATCAGAGGAAAAAGAAAAAATTTGACAATAAAAAAATAATTTTAACTGACATGTAATATTTTTATTGGTGAAATGTACTGAATCTTTGATACAGCAATAGTACCAAAGATTTATTCCATTTAAGGACCCGCCATACCTTCCTCTGCGACTGTGAGCTAATTCTCCAAAAAAAAAAAAAAAAAAGCATATACGAATTAATATACATTCAGATTATATTCAACAAAAACACCCTAGAATAAGAAATAAAATTGAATCTTTGTTTGTCTTCCAACTATATTTTATATTTTTCAACACTATTTCCTCCTCATTTTTTGCTCTTAAAAATGTTTCATTTGGATATACAAAAAAATAATAAAAATGTTTCATTTGAAATCCTTTTTATTTAAGGGAGTAAAGTTCTAATATCTCTACCTTATTCTATATGGAATCACTTTTTTTTTTTTGATAAACTATATAGAATCACTTAATTTTGTTTGAATGCAATTAAGTGGAGGCGAAAATCGACTGATTTTTTTTTATCCCCTTCTCTTTAAATTTTTAAATTTATGTAAATCTGAAACTTAAAATCGTTTGGAAATAAAATAAAAAAATCAAAATTAACATATTCCTATTTATAAATCAAAGTTTCAACCAAAAAAAAATCACAAAAATTATAAGTGATAAGAAATAAAAATTACAAGATAGAATGATTTTAGAATAAACCATAAAACGTTTAAACTTTACCTCTATATAAATTAGTATTACATAACGAGTTCAGTAAACAAAAAATATCACTCTTTTCTTTGGTGAAAATAGAGGGCCTAAAGCCCAGAACAGGAAAAACTACTCAGCATTACAAAGAAGCCCTAGCTAAGCTACCACACTCAGCGTCAATAGGGCAATAGCCATGGATAGCTAAGAATTAAATTTCAATAAAAGATAGAGTAAACTTGCGTATAATTTGTACTTCAGCTTTTTTTTTTTTTTTTTTGTAAACATACTTCAGCCTTAAAATACACTAGCTTCAAAATATATCTTAAAATAAAGATATAAAATTATGGAAAAACATTTTCTTATGTTGCATGTCAATTCTTATGTTATGACCCTTTGATTTGCATCAAAGCTTTTCTTCTTCTTTTTTCTCTTTTTAATAAATGTGAAATCCAGAGAATTCAATTATCATGTAACATGAGAAAATCAAACCCCTAAAACTATTCATGATCCTCACAACTTTAAGAACTTAGCTTTTGGAAGAGTTATTCTTAGACAAAAATCATATTATATCATGGCATAACTAGTGAGCTACTCTATGAGTTATGAACAAGGCCTTGGCAAAAGGCAATCTGATTTAAGTCACACAAATTTACTACATTGAGCATCTTAAGCGACAGCCATACCGCAACTTGTGAAGTACACAAATAAGAAAATGAATTATATGCTTAATATATAATTATGCATTAAATAATGGATTCACTTTTTTTTTTTTGCAGTAAGCCTGATACTACGCTGTTTTGGAGCAGAAATCATGGTGTTTTTGTAATTTTAATTTACTTCAGAGTTATTATAATCTTTATAATTGTAATTATTTAATTTTTCAATTCCAAATCGTTTGGGGAGTAAATGCAGATAGTTTATCTATAGTAACGGCAGAAATATTATTCTGTTAAATAATTCCACTAAAATGGGACGAAGTTGACATCATGCACTTTCTTCCATAACCACTTTCAGCTACACCTGAAAACTGCGCATCCAATGATTGACAGAAGCTTCAGCAAGTTTCAGACAAAAACAAAAAAGGTTTGCATGGAACATGGAATCATCATGTGGTCAAGCAATTCTCCCAAGTCCCATACTTGGAGCTGAAACTCCCTCCACCGCTCTGCTGTACATGCTCACAAATAACTGTGCGAGCACAAACATCCCAAGTCCTTGCTATCTCCCCAAGGGTCATATAGGTTGTGATAAACTTCGTAAGGATATGCTAAACCTTGACTTTGCTTTCATGGAAAGATCTTCATTCTCCTTACTGACAGAAATATCCAAAACCACTTTTGTTTACTAGAAACAGAAGAATTTTAGCAATTCTAAGATAAACTAGGGAGATGGGGAAAGTGAGACATGCATTGTGTTGATCATTTTTGTTAGGAAGGAGAGTCAACAAACATTTCAGAGGACAGTTAAGATTAAAATGGACAGTCTCATTAGCACATCAGAGTTATAGATGTGTCTCTCAGGCAAAACTTCGCTTGCCATCTTTCCATGTTAGATTTAAAATCACATCTGCTCTCAGCAGTAGAGGATGAATTTGAGGCATGCCTAAAAGATAAGTTTTCCTAAAATCACACATATTTCTAAAATGGCCATGGTCTTTGCATTTTATTTTTGGTAAGAAATTTCAGTAGGCGCAGCACCGAGGAAAAGATGGTAGAATCTCCCTTAAGGTGGTTTGGCCATTTGAGAAGAAGACTAACAGAAGCCCCAATAAAAATAGATGATCAGGTGGAGGATGTCCCCACAGGCCACAGCAAGAGGTAATGGAAGACCAAGAAAAACTATGGGTGAAACTATTAAAATGGACTAGACCTAAATGACCTTTGTTTGAAAGACTTGACTTATGACATAACACAATGATGTCGATTGACCCATGTAGCAGACCTCACCTAGTGGAAAAAGACAATTTTTTGTTATTATTGTAATTTGGGAGATGCATAGGATATTTTTCTCTTTACATGTGTTTTCTATACCTCGTGATTCAGAATTTTGATCAATACAAGAAGCTGTGAAAAACATTCTAATTGAAAGAAAGGGTGAAAAGTAATGTACATAATGTGTTGGTGCATATATATTCCATGTGTTGATGGCTTGATGCCCATTAATAATTGCAATGGCAAGCCCAAAAATGAAGACACTGATAGTAAAAGATGTCAATTATAAAATAAAATTTAACAAAAAAGGGGCCGACCCAGTTCAATATCCACTCGTGAGTGTCTGGGGAAGGACATACGAGTCAAGCCTTACCCCCACTTTTGCGGAGAGGCCGAGTCGAAGCCGGGACCTTGGACATCACGGTAAGCATGCTTACCACTGAGTCAAGCCGACCCTTCTATAAAATAAAATTTAACAATTAAAAATAATTTAGTACCTCAATCCTTGGCTTCTTGATACTAGATGTTGCAATTGACTACAAATCAGAAGCCTCCAAAGCAGTTAACTGCTTGATACTACACTTCATCCCACCTGCAGATGCTGCAACATTCAAGGGCGTGGCATTGGTAAAGCGCTTCATCCTCTTGGTTCCAATGGCATCATCTTGGGTGATGAAATTTCTAACCTGAAGACGACAATTAGTCATGGCAACCAAATCTTCACCAACAGCACCTCTGGATCCATTACCTGGAGCTGATCCTGCTATCCTATCTTTCATGCTGACAACTGAACCAATATCACTGACAACAGCACTTAATGCTTTATGTGACATTGACTTCACCTGGAATCATGATTAGACATATATTTGTCATCTATAACTCCAAAATTAAAACAGTAGAATAACAAACCTTCATGTAAATTTTTTGTCACATTCGTAAGAAATTTAAGGTCACAGCCGCTGATCAAGCCAGCTTAAGATCTGTCAGACTAGCGGCTTTAATTAGGCGCTCTAGTGGCTGCTCATTAACAGTTGACTTTCCAGATGTAGGTGCTAAAAGCATTACCATGAACACCATCTGGAGCAGTGAACTCTGCCAGTAAAGGAGAGGCTGATATGACGAGGTCTGCATTGTGGGTTATGGAGAAGGTGATTAGCGTAAAACTGGATGGTGTCGTGGATGTT
This sequence comes from Gastrolobium villosum, assembly GCA_032173675.1. Classification (NCBI taxonomy): domain Eukaryota; kingdom Viridiplantae; phylum Streptophyta; class Magnoliopsida; order Fabales; family Fabaceae; genus Gastrolobium; species Gastrolobium villosum. The sequence continues at coordinate 14,368 of JAVKPL010014458.1, forward strand.
TTGGTAAACTGGCACATTTCTTCTGAGGTATCAGTTAAGCTTCTTGATTTGTTGCTTTGGATATAATCGAAAAAATCCATGCTTGAGAAGTGCTTGTTGGTTTTTTATAAAATGATTCATAATGGGTTGTTGCCTGAAGAATTGCAAAAGAATTCTTAGGATGCTTAGGGATAGGGAAAGATGAACAGAGCTAGAGAAGTTTATAATGTGATGGTGGGGTGTGGTATAAATCCTACAACTGTTACTTATATTATAATACCATGTTGGATTTGTTTTGCAAGGAAAGGGAGGTTCAGCAAGCTGTGGAGCTTAGGTTTCATATGCAACAGAGAGGGTGTTCTCCTAATGATGTAACCTATAATGTTTTGGTGACCGGTTTATTTAATAAAGGGGAGTTGAAGCAGGCCAAGGAACTAATTGAGGAGATGTTGAAATTGGGACCGAAGGTTTCGGCTTATACATCTCCACCCCGTAGGTCACTACAACTGTTTGAATAAAAACAAAGTGGAATTGTCAAATCAAAGTAGCTTCTTAATGATCATATCTGTTCATTTTCCTAACTTTTGCTTGTTTGATGATAAATTAAAAATTTCACATTGCAATAGATGATTATGTTAAATTAATCACTCACAAATATGAAGAAGCCATTTATAAACATCATAATTCAGCAAGCAACTTAAATGAACGTACTCTCCTTTTTTTTATTCAACTGAACTCGTAACTTGAGTGCTGTGTTAAAATTTTATGCAGTGTATGCTCATTCTGAACCCTTTTAATAATAACGCAAAACAAATTTTGAATACAGTTTCATTGCATATTATTTTGCCTGAATGTATTATTTATTTTATTTTTTTCCATTCTCAACGATATTGAATTACAGAAAATGAGATACAGAGAATATAACTGAAGCATGTAGCTGGTAAAAATGAATTTATTGATGAAAAAAGGTAAGTGAAAGGCAAGATGCAATAAAATGCTGACAAAGTTGTGGTTCGTTCAATGACTACCTAGTATAGAAGAAGTGTTAACTTTTATTTTCGTTCATTGTACAAGTTGTGAAGGAAAACAAAGAATAAGCACAATCCCATCAAAAAATTTCTCTTCCCCACAAAAGACTAAGAAAAATGAATCAAAAAATGGAGTATGATTATGTCAAAAATTGATTTGAATGATCTTGGAAGAGGATTGAGCTTCATCTGCATACCTCTTGCCTTTGCCGCATAATGTTAAAGATCATTGAATCTTAAATGATAAAATCCACACTCTCACAAGTATTACCTAGCCATTGGATGTAACATGAGAAAAAATGTAAACAGTTGAAGTTTGCCCATCTCAATCACGATAAACATCCATTGGCATCTTCACCCTGTAAAAATTAAGGAAAAGTGTCAAGGCCAAAGAAATATTATAGTTACATAAGGTATCATGTATATGAGGAAAAATGGGAATTCTTACCATGACAAGTACGAGATTATGTCCGGGGAAATTTACACCTCAATGAGAAAAATCCCATCCAGATGGAGGGATGTCTTTCACTCATTAGTCATGTGGGAATGCCAAAAACAAATAATCATTCCTTTGTCTTTACATCAGAAGTTTATTAACCACCTCCAATTACATTCTCAAGATGCTGAACGGCATGCAATTTATAGTCTTTGTTTAGATGCTTCAATAGTGCACTATGTGTACAAGAATCAGGCTGAATTTCTCTATCTAGCATATCCTTATACAACCTTAAAGCTTCCTGCCAATGGCCTATGTTGCAGTTCTCATTTATTAAAATAGTGTATGTATACTTATTTGCAGAAATACCCTTTGCTTGCATTTCCATAAAAAATCTGTATGCCTGATTGATCTTTCTCATTTTGCAAAGTCCATTGATTAAAGCATTGTAGGTGATCACATTTGGATGAACACCCTTCTCTTGCATCTCAAAGAAGTACATAATTGCAGGTTCCAGCCTTCCCCTAACTGCGTATGAATGAATCAAAACTGTGTAAGTGACAACTGAAGGAAATATTCCTTTGCTCAACATCTCATAGAACACCACTCTAGCCTTCTTAAGATGCCCAGCCATCAAGTGGGCATGGATGATGCTAGTATATGTTACGTGATCTGGAACAAGTCCATCATCGAGCATTTTGTGCACGAGTTCACTTGCTTCTTTCAAATTGCCCAATTTATAGAGCCCATTGATGAAAACATTATATGTGATCAAATCAGGAGGAAAGCCTTTGGCTAGCATTTCTTCTTGCATGCCAAAAGCCGTAGATGAGTCACCAAGCTTCAGTTCACCTACTATTCGAGTTATGTATGCAAAACGATCTAGCTGCAACCCACTATGCAGCATCTCATCAAATAGTTCCTTAGCTATTGGCAAGTTTCCCATCATGCAAAATCCTCTAACAAGAATTGTATAAGTAAATACATCAGGCTTAGGCCCATGTTTGATCATATCATCTTTAAGCTGCCTGGCAATATCCAAGTCCCCCAATCTGCAAAAACCATCTATAAGTGTATTATAGGTCACGACAGTCGGAACAAGACTTCTGTATTTCAACTCAACAAATAAGAGAAAAGCCTCCCCTAAGTTGCCCAACCTGCTGTAACCGTAAATTAGAGTGTTATATGAAACTACGTCCGGCATCAGATTCTTATCTACCATAACAGCTAATAGCTGCCTTGCATCACTCACTCTTCCCCACTTACAAAGACCATACATAATTGTATTGTAGGTCACTACCGTAGGCAAAGCTCCTCTACTCAACATCTCCGCCCCAAGATTCAACGCTTCTTCAAATGACCCTTTCTTACAGTACCCACGAATCAAGGGGTTATATGTATAAGCCGAAACCTTCAGTCCCAATTTCAACATCTCCTCAATCAGTTCTTTGGCCTGCTTTAACTCCCCTTTGTTAGACAAACCATTCACCAAAACATTATAGGTTACATCATTAGGAGAACACCCTCTTTGTTGCATCTGAAACATAAGCTCCAAAGCTTGTTGAACCTCCCCTTCCTTGCAAAACGAATCCAACATGGTATTATAAGTAACAGTTGTAGGCCTTATCCCACACTCCACCATCACATTATAAACTTCTCTAGCTCTGTTCACCATTTCCCTATCCCTAAGCATCCTAAGAACCCTATTGCAATTCTTCACATCAGGCAACAACCCATTATGAATCATCTTATAAAAAACCAACAAGCACTTCTCAAGCATGGATTTTTTGGCGTAAATCCAAAACAACAAATCAAGAAGCTTAACCGATACCTCAGAAGAAACGCGCCCATTTACCAAAACATCCACAACACCATCCATTTTCGCGCTAATCACCTTCTCCATAACCCACCACACAGACCTCGTCATATTGTTACTCGCTAGAATCTCAAGAATAACAACAAAAGCTAATTCAGATCCCTTGAAACCAGGTTGCCCCTCGGCCCATCGAAAGAACCGCAGGGCGATGACGGGTCGGTCTCGAACCGAGTTAAGGACCCGAATAAGCAATTCAGGTTCAGCAACCGCAGCACGAAACTGATCAGATACTAACGAAGGTTTGTTCTTGTCTTGAACAGTTATGGCTGGTGCGTTAAAAGCTCTTAAGGAACGGAGTACCCATTTTAAATTATCACATGTCATGGTACTACCCACATTCCAAGTTCGAATTTTTACAATTCCAGGGCGATTAAACATCACCTTTTCTTCGTTAGAATCGCTTAATTCCAACGGAAGCTGTCCCAGTAAGAAAAAAAATCGATACATAAACAATCAATCACAAGCATGAAACGGAAAACTAGGGAAATTGAAGCGAAAGCGAAGGGCACTTACATAGTTCAGTGCCGTTGAGAAAGTCTTCCAAGGCTGAGAAGGGGGAAACGAAATAATATTTTAAAAATACTAATAAAAAAAAAAGTCATAAATGGAAGAGAGGGTTCATTGGAAATGGGAGAGGAAATCGAAAGAAAAACCTGACGCAAAATCTGACGAATCTCGTTGATGCGATTCGCGGCTGGTGCGACGAAAGCTCTTGAGGCTCTGAAAGAGTGGGTCATTGAGATCTCAACGGCGGCGGCGGCGGCGGCGGCTACGGTGGCAATGCCATCAACACCGTTCGTATGCCGCCTCGGTTAGTTTGGAAGTTGGAACCCACGCTCACGTTTACGTAAACCCAAACCTCCTAACTCCTTGTCTTTTTTTTTTTCTTTTACTTATTTTTTTTCTTTTGTGATGTGGGCTTTTTTTTTCTTATTTATTTTAATTCATCCACGATCTCCATTCCATGGCCACAAACTAATGACAACTCTTCTCATTTAAGGGTTTAGGATTTACTTAAGAATTTTCGAAAATAAAATGAACACCAGGATCGAAGTATAAAGTCACGTGGATGATCTACTTATTAACATCTTTTCTTATTATTTCTTATTACTACATATTAATAGTTGATTTTTTTTTTTGAATTTAACGGTTATAATTATTGGAAATTAATAATTAATTAATAAATATGATCCCATAAATTATATTGATGAAAATTTATGATTAAGAATTGATAGTAAGAAAAAAAGTAGTAAGTATAATTTTTCCCTAATGTCATGGGAAATATTATACTTACTACCTTTTTTCCCTACTAAATATGATCCATAGATTATAACTGTTAGATTGACGGAAATCAACCGTTAAGATTTAATAGTAAGAAGTAATAAGAAAAAAAGTAATAAGTATAGCTTTTCCCTAAAGCCATGGGGAAGAATTTTAGTTTGTCCCCTAATATTTAATTCTCTATTACTTGTAGAAGAATTATAATTCATGGGCTTAACCTTAATACATATAGAGAGATTAAGGAAGAAATCTAACATAATTCTAACTACTAGTGTGTTTATTGAGTCCATTTATCAGGAGTTCAATCAAATATTAATATGCTCCCAATTAAGTCTAGTATCAATGGATATTAATTATCATGAACACATTGGACTCGTAAGATTAATTAAATTGAAATGTTCATTAATTCAGTTAATTTTAAAATTAAAATAAATAATTAATATTGCTAAAAAAATTAACACTCAAATATTATGATTCCATACCTAACAAAAGATAAATAAAAAAGAATAAAACATCCAATGTATTCAATTTCATTTTATTTAATATTTTTTTTATTTTTTCTCTTAAATTTTAAGTGGGCAGTATGGAGTGTTGTCAATGTCGATTGCACCATCTATGTTTTTTTTAAAGAAAAAAAAAAACTTGAAGTGATCCAAGTCTGTCATTTATTAGCTTTTACTCGTAGCAATATAGTTAACTAACGGAGTGCCGTTGAAACTTAAAACTCTATATAACTCTACCCTAAAATATCGACATGTATGCATATAGGGGAGAGATCTTTTGGCTTCAGAATAAGACTTAAAAATCTTATTCCTTATCCCAACTATTGATTTTCGTTCATCTAACGGTTATCATTTAATAAGTTATAACAATTAATTAATTATTAATTTTAAATAAATGATTACCATTAGATTAACGAAAATCAACGGTTAAGTTGTATAGTAAGATTTTTAAATCTTACTTTAGAGTCAAATGATCCATCCTCATATATATAATATATGGACAAATGGTTTGTTGTATGCAAATTCAGCCCTTAAAATTTGCTATTTACGACCGTAATGATCCGTGCAACGTGCAACCAAGTTTACCAATTTCAATGATGGTGTCTTATATGGTAAACCAGTTTAATTGAGGATTACCCGTGATGTGTGCCCTTTACAAATTTACTAGGTGTTATGTAATAGGTGTTGGACTGTGCCCTTTACAAATTTACTAGGTGTTATGTAATAGGTGTTGGACAAGCTCAGATGATTTTTATTTTTTTTTGGCAAAAGAATATATATTTTTTATTGAGGAATTACAATTTTTTAAATATAAAGGAAAAATGATTTTTTTGAAAATATTACCAAAAAATTATTTAGTAGGTCAAAATATTTCCGAAAATATTGAGTCAATATTTTTTCACCATTTAATATTTCTGAAATATCACAAATTCAATTGTATTTTGAGTTGAGATTCTTGTATATAAAGTTAAATTTTGGGAATGTAAAAATTTCAGAAGAATTTTTAGATTTCTTTCTACCAAATATGAGAAATGAGAATCCAAAAATCACTCTCCCATTATTTTAAAATTTACCCATTTATCAAACACCCAGTGTTCTATGATAGTGATAAAAAATAGTAGAGGATTACTTTTACATATTCTTCGATGACCACGATTTGACCTGAACATGCAATGATGTACTAGGATGAAAGTGAGTTGGTTGGTCCAAACTTTGTTCCAAAAAGTCTAAATCTGTCAAAATATTTCAATTTGGCCTAACCCAATAGCATAGTACGAGTCTAACAGTTAGCCTAAATTGATTCATTTATAAAAAAACAAATGGTCTGGCCTGGACCCATTGACATGTTAATTTTTAACTTTCAAGTAGAACCATTAATCAATTTCACGAAATACTTAAAATCTATTGTTAAAACAAAAATCTCAAATTTAACGTTCAAACAGAATCATGAACCACAATAACAACTCGTTATAATCTACATTTATGTCACTTTCAAAAGCAAAACACTCAAACTAAATAACATATATTTCCTCATATCCAACTAACCAATCCATATTGTGTAAATTAAATAACTATATGAATCTAACAAACACATCATGAAGCTTGTAGTAGTCAAAACCTTCTTATCATCTTCTCCCCTGCAAATATAATTCCAATTTCCAAAGTTACATAAGTTCGCAAACAGTTTGTAAATATAAAAAAAAAATAAGATTAAAGAATAGAAAAAAAAGAAATATTAAGAAACAAAAAAGCTTTTATTATATTCATATATGCCAGAGCCTATTCTATTTAATTATGTGTAATAAATAGAGTCTGACTTGATATAAACTAAGTTATAAGAACCCGTAGATCAATGTGACCCCTTGTCACCTCTAACTCGGAGAATAATGAGTATAAATAGACTTTGTCAATATACAAAGACATTGTCACTGAGAATTCAATTATTGGTCGTATTGCTGATATTGTAACCACTATTATATGATCTCTTTATTTAAAAGGGATTAGTCTTTCACTCTTTTCAAGGAGAAACCTTTGAAACAATTTCCAACAACAACAAAATCTTTGCAAAGTTTAAGGAAGAAGACATAAGGTAGTTGTTGAAGTGTTTTATAAAAGGATTTTATAAGAGTTATGTTGTAGAGGAAGTGATTGTGTTATGTTATATAGATTCATTTTGCGTGTCGGAGTTTTTTTTGTTGCGGGCCCCACAAAATGTTGTGTGTAGGAAATTTTTTGTGATCATATTAAATGATAGATGATAAACACTTTATAAAATGGGTAAAATAGTCGTAATAAATAGAAATTCTAACATTGTTAAGAATGAATTTAGATAAAAAAAGAGAGAGTTTTATAAGAGTTATGTTATAAGAAAAGTTACCATGTCATGTTGTAGAGATTCGTTTTCCGTATTTTTTTTTATAAATTGTCCCACGAAATATTGTGTCTGTAGGAAACTTTATCATGTCATGTTGCATGACAAAGGAAAACCCCCCAAAAAAAATACAAGAGATAAATAATAAAAAATAAAACATAGGGAATAAATAATGGATTTTATAAGAGTTATGTTGTAGGAAAAGTGATTGTGTAATGTTATAGAGATTCGTTTTACGTGCCTTAATTTTTTTTTTATTTCAAAAAGTATGGATCCCATAAAATATTATTGTGTGTGTAAGAAATTTGGTTGTGTCATGTTAAATGATGAAAACAAAACCCATAAATAACTCAAAATAAACCACATTTAACTTTTTCCCCTTTTATAATCACGCATGTGGATAGCTAGTTAATAAAAATAAAATATGTAAAAAATAAAAATAAAAAATAACTTGGATCGTTTATAACTTCATGGTACTTCACTACTTTGTAAGGAACTCGTCTCAGAAGAAGAGTGAGTGGCATCCCAAAAAGAACGCGGGAAAACGCCATAGCCGAGAGTGTGACTGAGCAATGCCGGAGCTTCCGGAGGTAGAGGCGGCGAGGAGGGCCGTCGAGGAGAACTGTGTCGGCAAGAAGATAAGCAAGTGTGTTGTTGCTGACGATTCCAAAGTCATCGACGGTGTCTCTCGCTCCGACTTCGAAGCTTCCGTCGTCGGCAAGATCATCGTCGCTGCTCGCCGGAAGGGCAAGAACATGTGGCTTGAACTTGATTCCCCTCCTTTTCCTTCCTTCCAATTTGGTACTCTCTATTTGTTACTCTTTATTTTATTTTTTAAACCCTAGCTTCGTTTTCTTCTCTTTCAGTTTTAACTCAGAATGAAATTTCTCAAGTCTTAGATCATTTTTGGTATTATAGCACAGCTCAATGATGTGTGTACTATGAAAAGAAAAAGTAAAGACCGAAGTTTGAACTATACTATGATTTGGCATTTGGTGTTGCATGCATGTTGGTAATGCATGTTAAGTGTTAATACTTGTATTTTTAGAGATAATAATAATAATAATAAGGGTTTATCATCTATCATTTAACATGACCACAAAAATTTTCCTAGACACAATATTTTGTAGGGCCCGCAGCAAAAAAAATTTCAGCACGTAAAACGAATCTCTATAACATAACACGATCATATTTCCTATTATATAACTCTTATAAAACCCTAATGATAATAAGTTTTAACACAATCAAAGTTTACAAGTATTAACACTGCCCTTTAGAATGATTGCATTTAGAGATAATAATAATAATAATAATAATAATAATAATAATAATAAACATTCCCCATAAACATTTTCTTGACTGCGGCTAAAGGCTTAAGCTTTTAGAAGAGTTGGTCTCTTACTAACAACGAAGTAGATAATGTTAGAGAGCGTTTTGAAAGAAAGCACGGGTAACGGTGTAAGAGAAAGACGAAGTGGAAGTCTGGGAAGAGATAATTTTGGATGGGGCTATCAATAAATTTTCATAGCTACAACTTGTTGGGAGATGATAATAATTTTGTGTTTTCATTCTCTTTCTGTCTTTTGACTTGACAAGTTAATAGGAAATCACTGTGTCATATTTGACTTGTTTTTGCTGTGGAACTACTTGTGCTGCCCACAACTTATGGATATCTACTTCTATCTGTCTCAGGCATGGCTGGTGCTATATATATAAAGGGGGTTGCAGTAACAAAGTATAAAAGGTGAGGCCACTGTGGCACTGTTTAGTTGTCTTTACTTCATACATTCTGATAAGCTATACTGAAGTTTCCAAAGATTTGATAACATGAAATATCTGATTATCATGCAGCTGTCAGGTTGACGATATAAGGTTTCTTATTTTTTTATACGTATATTAGAAAAAGACCCTGATGCTATAAATACCGTAGTTTCCTTGTTATAATTTCCCCCGTTTCCTTTTATTAGTACTTATTTAAATAGGATGCTTTGATAGGTTTTTGTGTTAAAAGACTCTAATTCATACTAATTGGTGTGAAATGATTTTGTGCATAGATTATCAAGCTTTTTTTGGATTGAACTTTAGACTGAGTTTGCCATTTCTACCACTATAGGAAATTTATGCATGAAATTCATGGTATAAAAAATTGTAAGGCTAATAGGGCTGTTGTATGTTTTGGACAGGTACACATTTCATATGCTGAGCTGAACCCCAGTTTATAGACCTAACGTTCATTTAAGTTTTATATTTGATTGACCTTATCGCTTACACTTGATGTTATCTTCATTTTGAAATCTGCAAGATAGGTGGCTGTAGTGAGAGGACACCAGCTAATTGTTGGTATTTTAAAAGTACATGAAATAATATGAAAATGTCAATTTTGATATGCAAAAGTTATTTTACTTTTAAGAAGCATACAAGTGTAACAAAATGATTTGATCCAAGTTCTGTTATAAGTTGCTGGCAGGAATTAATTTCAGAATGCAAGTGAAGTGCTCTCAAAATGGTTAATTTCTTATTTTATCCTTCTATTTACAAAGTAGTTTATTTGATGTTGAGCTAATTATCAATGTCTCAATGTGTAGAACTGCTTCAGCTTTGAATTATACTTCGTTGCAATGATTCCACTCATATACTTACCTTCTCTGGTTATTGTAATGAAAAAAATGTGCATGTAGGTCTGCTGTAAATGACGAGGATGAGTGGCCTTCCAAATATTCAAAAATTTTCATCAAGGTAAGAGCTGTTACTGCTTTAATGAGCGGAATGCTAGAACTATATAAATATTTGGACTCAAGATTTGAATGCTTCGGATTTGATTTATTGACGAATTTAATTACATTTTGTTCTGGACTCATAAAAATCTTATTCAGTTGGAAGTTGCAAGTATAGTTATTGTTAGCGTAGGTCTAGATTCTATTCGTGGCAACCATAACAATGCATACAGATTAATTTGCCTACTTTCATAAAGCTTGGTTTCATGGTGTGAGAAAATTAGTTTTCTTGTCAATTTAGTGGATGTAATTATTGTCACACTTCACTCTCTGCTCTACTCAAGAGATAAGCTGTAAGTATTGCTGATCATCTGTAAAAGTTTAATTATTGTAATCTTTGCGCATTGTTGGGAAAATGGGGAGAGTGAATCGGTAGGGAGCAACAAAATGCAATACCTCTGTTTATAGTATACACTAGGACTCTGCCTACACAATGGCACTTGTATCCTTTGGTGTGGAGGTACTACAATAAACTACTTCCTTAATACATATAGGGGACTTCAATAGATGGATCAACATTTTCTTATAAATTTCACAAAAATATGAAGAATATTCTTTGCCATTCAAAACCTCAAAGATCAAAGAGAAGGACAGAAGTTATAGTTGGTGGAGAAAGTTCTCCCTATCCACATATATATTGGAAATAAAAACTTTTGATACAGCTGGTGAGCGGAAGGGTATGAACTTCTGATTTGATTCAGTTTCTTAAGTTTTTGAAGTAAAACAGCTGTGGTGATAGAGCCAGGGGAAAGAGATATTTATACTGTCATGTCATGACTTTCATCTTTTTTTCCATATTGTTAAATATTGTTGTAATGATAGAGCTGGGGGAAGGAGTTGTTTTGTACTGTCATAGGATGACTTTCACCTTTTGTTTTCATATTGCTAAATCTTTTTGTGGATTTTGAATATTATTAAATCATGGTTCGTGGTGAAGCATTTGATTTTCCCAATATCTGCTGTTTAAATTTTCCATGGGTTTTCCAATCATTTGATTCTTTCATGTCAAACATAATAGCATAATCAGTATGAAGGTGTACTTGTATGGAATGGTGATTTGTCATAATTTAAGTTTTCATTTTTCTTAGCATGCATAGTGGACCTTGAGATTTGAGGACATGTCACTCCAACAAGTATTATCATTTATGTGAACTTCCTACGCATATTAACCAGATTAAAATCATATTGGCACAGCTAGATGATGGTTTGGAGCTGTCTTTCACTGACAAAAGGCGATTTGCTAAAGTTCGCTTGCTTAAAGATGTATTGTGACCCTACTTGCCAATTGTTATTCATATCTATTTTTTATAAAAAAAAAGTTTGCTATTAACTGTGTATATATATATATTCTTGATACAGCCGACGTCAGTGCCTCCCATATCTGAGCTTGGTCCTGATGCACTTTCAGAACCTATGACACTTAAGGAGTTTACCGAGTCTTTGCACAAGAAGAAAACTGAAATCAAGGCTTTATTACTTGACCAGGTATTAATTGGTTTCCTTTATCACTTCCCAAAGGTTATAGTTCACTCATCGTTGTTTTTTTATTATTAGGATATCATCCTTGTACTATGTAATTGTTTTCCTTGTTTTTGCTTTTACATTGGTAGGGGGCTTTAGTTATGAGAGTATGTCTTTTTCACTCGAGAAGTCAAAATATGGTGTTCTTTTCTCAAAACTTCATTTGGTACATTAACATTTACTTTCTGATAACTTGAGCTTGAGTAGAAGACAGTATTCTACTGATGAGGCAAATGGAACAAGAAACATAATAAAAAATGTAGTTCATTAGGTAATTGCTTGCAAGCATGAAGTGTATTCTGTTTAGATGGATTACTTTTACTAACTTATTATGCAATTAAGTCTATTTTTTTCTTCTCCTCCCTTTTATGCATAGCCCTTTACATTGGCAATTTCTTTATGTCTGTTAGATATATATCATCTTTCCCTTCTCGTGGTTTGCCAGTGCTTAGGAATTTGACATTTTAAGTTTAACTTTTCGTTACATTTGACTTCATCATTATATGATGTAAATTATGAAAGATCTGAGTTTTCCAATCTTTGCAGAGCTATATTTCAGGTATTGGAAATTGGATTGCAGATGAAGTACTATACCAAGTAAGTACATCCTTCATTTTCTCAATGATTTTGAATCTTTGATGTTTTCCAATTATGTTTATAATTGAAGATATCAGATTCTATGTGGCTTTAGAGTTTATATATGGCTGATTAAGCTTTAAGTTTTATTATTCATCTGAATTTAGTCTTTTAGCAACTTCAATATATGGCCATATTGTGGATAAGGGATATATCATATATGAATTCAAGAAAAGACTAAAATACACATCGGCTTTGTAAAGGACTAATACCATTTCCTTGGTTATATTACCTTTACCAGTTGATGAATATGCTCTTCACTACGAATCCGGTTTTATCTTGTCTTTCATGGATGCCTTACTCTATGCCGATGGAACAGATAGATACTCTATTCATGTCACCAAGACTGTGAATGGTCTGAAATCCAGTTAGAGAGGAAAATAAGGCATAATTTCATTTTAGTAGAAATATGTTGGAACTTCGAAATGATGCTTATTAGTGTCTTTCAGTCTTATTATTATGAAGATTCCTTTTTAGTTATATCTATCATGGTACAATTTTAAGGGGACACTTCTGTCCAACTAGTCTATGTTGCTGCTTAGATATTTAATAAAGTAATGTGCAGTGACCGTCACCTTCTTGGTAAACAATGGTGTGCTGTAAGAATATAAAATGAAGTTTGAATTTAGACATGTGTTGTATACTTATTAGTTGGGTAGTGAAGACATCTACCTGTGTGATATAGAATTGAAATTGATCTAGATGAAATTATGTTGTTAGCAAATATTGTTGTTTACTTAATTTTAATTTTTGTTTTTGCTTTGGTAGCTTGAAATATTTTGGAACTTGAATTTCACAGTATATAGTATCTGCTCTAGCATCCTTATGTTGTGAGTTCTTAATTAATTATCCTTCTAGTCTTGGATAGAAATTAAATTATAGAATTGACATAATACCTTATTATATTTCCCTTGTTTCCAGGCAAGAATTCATCCAAGGAATGTTGCATCTAGCCTGTCTGAAGAAAGCTGCTCAACTTTGTATAAGTGCATTAAAGAGGTGGGGACACTGATTTCTTTTAAGATGCTCATAGTTTATGGAACTTGTATACCTCAAAAAATATAGAGGATAAAACCTGTAGGTTATTAAATTTGCGGTTGAAGTCGATGCTGACTGTAGCCGTTTTCCTCTCGAATGGTTATTTCATTTTCGATGGGGAAAAAAGCCTGGGAAAATAAATGGTGAGTAATACTTCTCTTGTATGTATTTGTTGACAAATAGATTTATTTTACAGGTCATTGAAAAAGCAGTTGAAGTCGGAGCAGATAGTAGTCAATTTCCCACTAGTTGGATATTTCACGTGAAAAAAAGGCCGGCAAGGCTTTTGTTGATGGTTTGCTCCCTCACTTTGTGTAAAAAAAAAATTCTTTTTAGCATTATTTGGTGCAACATGACTGGTAACGCAATCTTTCTAAGGTTTTGCGCTGCTTATATTTTAATTTGTGTGTAATTCCACTAAAAAAATTACATTAAATTCAATAACTTGTTATCTTGATTGGTTTGATTCACTATTTTTGAAATCAATGTGGAACTTTAAGCATCAAGATTTTATCAATCCCAGGCTTGTTTTGCCATTTCTGATGAGATTGTGGATAGAAAGTTTGAGTTCTTGTATTTGACTTTATATTAAGGAATGATCCCATTATTAGTGAATTTTTTGAGCATTCAACCGTGGAAAGTGGCTTTGGAAATTTGGAATAAAGATATTATTTATTGATCACTTCAAATTTGAAAAATGAAAGTATCATGCATGCATCATTGAGGATTCCATTTTAAAATTCACAGGTTTCTTCTGTTAAGTCAAGCTTTGCTGCTACTTTTTTTTTTGGAAATTTTATTAAAAATTAAGTATACTGATCTCCAATTTTAGGGTTGTGAAATTGCAATGCTTTAAGGTGGGTTTCTAAAAGTGGGTGATATTGTCTTTTCTTATTTGTCTCAGTGGTTGTTGCGTAGGATCGAACTAAAACATGATGTACTTATCTATAATCAATTTCTTCGTACTTTTTATTTACTTAGTTTCTTTTCTCCTGCTTAAATATTGGATGAAATGTACCCCGCTTCCATTCCAAGAATAATAAATGAAAATATATATCTTTTATTGCATGTCCGAACGTTAATAAATTTTCATGTGATAGCAGGGAAAAAAATTGACTTCATCACTGCTGGTGGGAGGGTATGCCATTCTGAACATTGCCCTTAATTGTTTTTTTTATTTTTTATTTTTTATTTTTATCATATTTTATGTCTCTCTGATCTACAAATTATGTTTGCTCGTAGACTACTGCTTTCGTGCCAGAGTTGCAAAAGCGAAGTGGATCACAAGATGCAAAAGAAACTGGTAAGCCGAGGAGGCAAACCTCAAAAAAGAAAATAAGTATAGATGATGATAACATCGATGACACTGAGAAACCAACAAATGGGGAAGAGGAGAATTTAGGAAGTCTCATATCAAAAAAGAGAACAAATGCTGGAGCTGAAGGTAGGAAGCATTCCAAAAAGAAAAAGTCTAAGGAAAGTGATGATGACAATGATGGTGATGCTGGTATTGATGACGATGTTGATAGTGATCAAGTTGAAGAGAAGAAACCAGGCCAGGCGACAAATAGTAAACAAGCTAAAGGAGAAAAGCAATTAAAGAAAATAGTTCAAAGCAGGCAAAGTAGTAGAAGTGCTGGAAGGAAAGCCAAGTAGCAACTATTGGGCTTGCATAGTTTTGCCCTCCTGCAACTTAGGTTCTGTGCATTATGTTGTCTTTATGATCTGTTGGCTGTGCTAAAATCATGACTACTGTATAGTCATGTAATTTATACATTTTAACGAGAAAAATGGATGGTTGAGTCCATTCAGCTTTTGTAACTATTGTTAATACTCTCGTCATATGCACAGGCAAAAAAATTAAAATAATACATTTGAATTAAATAATTACGCATTTAATACTGTTTTGAAAATAATTACACATGTACTGCATAATGTGATGCCCCTTTTGGGCGTCACATGTGACGCCCCAGTGAGGCGTCTCACCCCTAAGAAGAGACGCCCCAATGGGGCGTCACATGTGACGCCCAAAAGAGGCGTCATATGCCATAATATATTGGTCAAATGGTGAATTGAAATAAAACATGAATTGACTCGGTACTGCAATGATCGTAATAAAATATGAATTGAAATAACCCAAAACATGAATTGACAATTGAGGTTCATCACAGCACACTTATTATGCATACATCCAAAACGAGCCAAAAATTGCATAGCAATTCTAAACTAGAGCATATTTTCGGTATGGGAAAAATGTTTATTATTTTAAACGACACAATTTATATCCTTTCACTCTCACAAAAAAGTGGAACCCACATCTTTATTTTTTTTGTCAATTCTGTCTCCTCCTTTATCTATCTCTTTCTCTTTCCTAAAATGATAAAATTTTACATCCTTTAAAATGACACACACTTTACCCTTTCGGTATTCACGAAATAAGTATTACCTTTCGTGGAATAAAAATTGTGGAAGAAAATAATTATAAATGTGTTATATTTTTATAAATGTATTACTTTTACTTTTTTATAAATATTATCTTTTTTTTTGGTAATCATAAATATTATCTTTTGGTAATATAAATGTGTTATTTTTTATATTTAATAAAAGGGTTCATTTTTTCTATTATTATTGCATATAAGTTATTTGTAGTAAGTCCAATACGATGTCTTTTTGAGGCGGAAATTATGATGTTTTTGTAATTTTAATTTATTTCAGGATTATTACAGTATTTATAATTATAATTTTTTAATCTTCCAATCCGAAAAGGCCAAAACCACATCGTTTTGGAAGTAAATACAGATAATTTATCTATCCAGAAATATTTTTCTCTAATAAAAAATAAAGGTAGGATATTCAAATGAAGTGGTAGAAAAATTTGATAGTATAAATATCCTACCTCTAAAAAAATATATCAAATGCTCAATACAATGAAAAATATTTTTCCAGAACGAGAGCCTCTTTTTTTGTTCCCGAACCCAATAATTGTAGTGGCCGTGTCTTTTTGTCCCTCGCCAGAAGGAGCAACAGTGTATTTGTATTACAAATATAAATATATGTAATTGGCCATGCATGCCTCGTCCTGGTAAGGTAGCTGGTTAATACATTTGATGCGGGGTTTTATAAAAGTTATGTTGTAGGAAAAGTGATTGTGTTATATTATAGAGATTTATTTTGCGTGCCGGAGTTTTTTTTTTGCTGCGGGTCCCACAAAATGTTATGTGTGTAAGAAATTTTTTGTGGTCATGTTAAAATGACACACACTTTACCCTTTCGGTATTCACGAAATAAGTATTACCTTTCGTGGAATAAAAATTGTGGAAGAAAATAATTATAAATGTGTTATATTTTTATAAATGTATTACTTTTACTTTTTTATAAATATTATCTTTTTTTTTGGTAATCATAAATATTATCTTTTGGTAATATAAATGTGTTATTTTTTTATATTTAATAAAAGGGTTCGTTTTTTCTACTGTTACTGCATATAAGTTATCTGTAGTAAACCCAATACGATGTCGTTTTGAGACAGAAATCATGATGTTTTTGTAATTTTAATTTATTTCAGGGTTATTATAATCTTTATAATTATAATTTTTTAATATTTAATCCCAAAATAATATCGTTTTGGAAGTAAATACAGATAATTTATCTATCCAGAAATATTTTTCTCTAATAAAAAATAGAGGTAGGATATTCAAATGAAGTGGTAGAAAAATTTGATAGTATAAATATCCTACCTCTAAAAAAATATATCAAATGCTCAATACAATGAAAAATATTTTTCCAGAACGAGAGCCTCTTTTTTTGTTCCCGAACCCAATAATTGTAGTGGCCGTGTCTTTTTGTCCCTCGCCAGAAGGAGCAACAGTGTATTTGTATTACAAATATAAATATATGTAATTGGCCATGCATGCCTCGTCCTGGTAAGGTAGCTGTTTAATACATTTGATGCGGGGTTTTATAAAAGTTATGTTGTAGGAAAAGTGATTGTGTTATATTATAGAGATTTATTTTGCGTGCCGGAGTTTTTTTTTTGCTGCGGGTCCCACAAAATGTTATGTGTGTAAGAAATTTTTTGTGGTCATGTTAAATGATAGATGATAAATCCCTCTTTGATGCGAGACACCGATAGTGGAATGAATAATTATAAACTTATCAGGAGAATCTTAATCTTAATTATTGATTTTAATTAGTATTCATATAATTAATAAATTAAAGATGATATTAAATACAGATAAATCAGTAAATAAAGTTGGATGTATAATTTATTACTTTTATATTAAATATAGATAAATAATTATGTAACCCTTACACTTGCAAAGTTGGGAATTAGTGCTTTTAGTACGATCTCAGTACAAAGGACTTCACAATTTGAGTAATATATTATGGTATGTGACGTCCCATATAGGCGTCACATGTGACGCCTCATTGGGGCGTCTCTCCTTAGGGTGAGACGCCTCACTGGGGCGTCACATGTGACGCCCAAAAGGGGCGTCACATTGTGCCGTACATGTGTAATTATTTTTAAAATAGTATTAAATATGTAATTATTTAATTTAAATGTATTATTTTAATTTTTTTTGCCCATATGCACAAGATTTTTTTTTGTTATGACTACAGATGTAATTTCTTGATTTCTTACAGACTGTGCGCAAATGGAAGCACGACTAGATAAAGGCTTCCACACGCAAAAATAGTATTTAAAAATTGAACAATGGACAATTAAAGTCTTAAATATCCTTTTATATAGTACATAATAATCCTAAAATGAAATTAAAATAAAAAATATATAAATTATAATATTGTCACTAAAAAAAAACAAAAAATGGCTTACACAATTTAAGTTATTTCTAATTCTAAAGTACCCAATGTGTACTATAATTATGTACTCAAGAGTCAAGAGTCGCATGTAAGTCTGGATCCACTCAAGAGTCAGCGAGAACATTTGGCAAAGTAGTACTCGTTGTTAGTGTAATGCATAATATATTGGTAACACAGATTGAGTGCTAAAATCAACATTTCTTAAAAGCACTTTCACTAGAAATATAAATAGGACAAACAGCATAAAATAATTGTCAGAGACAATGTTATGTTGATTGTTATCTTCCAAACATTCACTGACGAAAACAAATATTCTCCAAGCAACCTTTTTCGTATGGTTTGTTCTTTGAAAGATACGACACCTAGCAGCAGAGAATGGCTCATGTCCAGTGTTATCTGCAGGAGGAATGTCTTCTACCTTTGCTCTGTTAGATGAATTTAACCTTGACCATAAATATTTTTTATTGAATCTTTTAGTACTAAGCACACCAACTCACTGTAATATAAGAAAGGTTTTTTTATTGAATCTATGAATACAATTGATGTTTTGAATACAAAATAGCTTTGACAAAAGGATTAGAATAGAATCAATGCCATATTATAAACAATTAACAAAAAAACTGTTAATCACATCAATTATAGTTCCAAAATTTCAATACCAAAAAACTACTTGAGAATCTATCCTAAAAGAAGAAACCTATATCTAACATTCCACTTTCACAAGTCATTAGAAACATCGATGGATAATGATTTATCCTGGAACCAGTCCTTCGTACAAATAAGGGCCTCAAGAGTAAGGGAGTCTAATGAACTCCAGTAGCTATCCATTTTTCTAATTTCTGTGTCAAAAACAAAATCTGCAGAGAGAGTTGATGCCGGTATAGATAAAATATCAGAAGCCATTCGGGACAATATTGGGTACTTCAGTCCGTTTAATTTCCACCAGTTCAAAATATCAAATTTCCGTATACTAGGCTCTAGTGGCTCTTCCAAATACTCAGTCAATTCTGTCTTCCATTGCTGGTTACCTATTAAGTCATATATATCCAAGTCCAAATCAGAAAATGCAGCTTCAAATGACTCGGTCTTTATCATAGCCTCATTCCCTTCATCACCATTTGTCGTTGTATCCGGAAGCACTGGCTTGACATAATCATCGAATAGTTCCTGAAGACCATCCTCAACAATTCTTATCGCTGACTCAGCCTTGTCACAAAATAAGTAAACAAAGGTGGATTCCACAAATTTCATTTTACGCCTCGGATCCATGGCTACAGCAACTGCCAACATGAACCAACTTTCCGCCCAATATTGCTCAAACTTCTCTTTCAAAGGCATAATCAATGGTTATTCAATTTGCGGTTGAAGTCGATGCTGACTGTAGCCGTTTTCCTCTCGAATGGTTATTTCATTTTCGATGGGGAAAAAAACCTGGAAAAATAAATGGTGAGTAATACTTCTCTTGTATGTATTTGTTGACAAATAGATTTATTTTACAGGTCATTGAAAAAGCAGTTGAAGTCGGAGCAGAGAGTAGTCAATTTCCCACTAGTTGGATATTTCATTCACGTGAAAAAAAGGCCGGCAAGGCTCAAATTAAAATATCGACATATAGCATTTTGCTTAAGAAGCTTGTTGGTCTTGTTCTTAATTAAAACTTGACATCACATGACTAGGTTATTGTCAGTGACTTCACCCCGTTACTCCTGTTCTTTAAAGTTTGTTGAGATATATAAAACCATTAATGTAGCCTTACCCAACAGCTTAAGCTTTTGGGTTGAATTGGTTCTTTACATGGTATCAGAGCCCGTGTCCCGGGTTCGATCCTCGTCGCCCCCCACTTTCTTTCAAGTGGAATTTCTTTGTTCCTGTGCATTGTCTACCCTTCAAGCCCAGTGGGCTCTCGTGTGAGAGAGCGTGTTGAGATATATAAAACCTAATGTAGCCTCACCCAACAGCTTAAGCTTTTGAGTTGAATTGGTTATTTACAAAATTGGACAATGATTATTCTCTTATAAATAAACTTAAGTTTATGGCTTTTTGCAAATCAAACTATTTAGGCCATGTTCATAATTTATGAGACTAGCTTGATGCTTATGAACATGATATTATGGTATTTTATGACATTAATATATGTTCTTCTTTGCCTAATATTACGATACTAAGTTCTTTCAGTAGACTGGACATTTTTAGTAGATTATTAAATTGATTGAACTCGTGATAATATGAAATTCATATTTTCAGTAGAGACGGTTATTCCAGCAGTTTGTGAAAACTACGGTATTTTGCCTCGCGACGATGGTAAACGAGTCGGTTCATGAACCGCCGAACCAAGCATTTAGAGGAGATTTGAACCGTCTCAAAATGCAAATATAACCGCCTCTAAAAACCAATTTTCTTATAGTGTCCATCTTTGTCATCTCCCGTAGAATATCAAATATGAGTTTCATATTATCACGAGTTCAATCAATTTAATAATCTACTAAAAATGTCTAGTCTACTGAAAGAACTTAGGATCGTAATATTAGGTAAAGAAGAACATATATTAATGTAGAGGCGATTATACCTCAACCTCCTCTAAATGGTCAATGAGGGCAGTTATTTTAACCGCGTGTAATATACATTTGAAGGTGGTTATGCTTTAACCGCCTCTAAAGGTAGAAATTAGAGGCGATCTTAATGTAACCACCTCTGAATGATAAATGGAGACAGTTATTTAAACTGCCTCTAGTACACATTTGGAGGTGGTTTCACATCAACCGCCTCAAATCATTTAAACCGCTGGAAATACTGTCTACATGTATCAATTGGAGGCGGTTTAAGTGAAACCGCCTCAGTTAAACAGCCTCCAAATACCAGCTTTCTTCTAGTGGGAGGAGAGTTTAATAAGTGAGATTTTGACCAAGATGATCTGCATGATGAATGAATATATCATTCAGAGTGTGTGAGGACTTGACAGTTCGCCTGCTATTGCCTTTGATGGAGTCTATTTATTTGAGACTTAGATTTTGCTATCTTTATTTTATGAACATTTGTTGATTATGAACTGATTTTGAGATTTGTTTTTGATGTTGAGATTGTGATTAGTTTAGATTAAATCTAAAATTTAAATATTATTTTGGTATGTTGATCGAAGAATAGATTCATTATGATGATGATTTATTTATTTAGATTACAAATGATGATTGAGTTTAATATCTTACTATCAAAACTCTTTGATTGATCAGTTAATTGTCTTGGACTGGATGTGAATGATTCATATTTGTTTAAATATTACACTGATCACTCTATTGGATTGTGTTGTACGGTGAATATATAGGAGAAAATTGTTGGATATATTAATAAGATCATAGTTATTTCAGTCAGTATGGACGGGAGCCCAATAACTTACATTATCTCTAGAGTTTCTAAATTGAAGATAATACTATTGAGCATTCCAAATTCTGATGCCTCTAGCTTATTGTAATAGTCCAAGTACCTCTAAATCTTTGTCTCTTAAACCCATAACCTCCAACATAACTAAAAGAACAGTAACATCTCTCTCACTCCGCCACTGCTTTCAAGCTATCGACAAGCTTGCTGTCCAGAAAAATAATGAACCCAACAACTAGCATTTCATCAGCAGAGTGTGAACAGGGAGAGTCAACCAGATGCGAGGAGTAATTCGGAGGTAGGAGAAAATAAATAATTTAACATGGCGTACATAATTTAACGTATTTTCATATAATACACTTATATTAAGTTACGGTCATTTTCTCGTAAGTAGTTAGCGAGACAGTTTTTCAGTATGAGTCTGTTACCGAGTTGCTATTTGGTTGTTAGAGCAATTTTTAAATTGTTGTGTCGCTGTATCGGTAACTGCTATAAAAAGAGGGGTCTGCATGTAATGAAGATAGTGAAATTTTCATATACTATCTGTTTTATTGTTTTTTTTAATAAATTTTAATAAGACCTAATTTATTTATTATTCCATGAAAGTTTTTGAGTGGAAGTGAGCATATACTGCCTGCCTCAGTTGGGCAGTTCATGACAATGCATACTACAACAAGAAAGTTGATTGAGTCTAAGGAGAAACATCATTGATTGGTTAATTATAACAAATTACATATATTATAACAAATTACATATATAAAAAATATAGATATGGTGAAGATTGTTGGAATATTATTCAATAGTAATGAGTTTCACATGAGTTGGTAATGAGTTAAGTGAAGTGAATGGACTCATGAATCCAATGCCTTAAGTTTTTGTGTTGAAATGTGATGTCAGACTCATTTGATATGGGTTGTCAAGCTTAGCTCATTAATGATGATCTTCTGTCATTGGCTCCCTCTTAACTTGCCTAATAGAAAGTTGTAATCCTTGGCCATGAGCTCCTCTTTGGACCCGCTTGACATGTACCCTTGATCATGAGCAATAAAAAGTTCAGGCATCATAATGTTGAATGGATCAAGTGTAGGAAGCATCCATATGTCATCTTGAAAAAAAATATGTGTCTGACACATGTTCGACACCGACATGCGATTAATTTTTTCGGACACATTAACTATCTCAACACATGATTTTGACCTTGTCCGACAAAGGATAGAAATGTAAATTTTTTGAGATTTTTATAAAAGTAAAATAATTATAATATAAAACATAACAGTAGCCACAGTAAAACTCTTCCCCGCCCCCACACGTTGGGCACCGCCAATCATGTGGTAGCTTCTCAAACTGAAATCACGGCTGAACCGGATGCGAAGGGTCACCAACGACCTCATCGTATTTATAACCACACAAACAACAAGATCGCAGTATTCAGCATCGCGAATTTCTCTTCTAGCTGGTCGCCGCTTATCCAAGTTTTCAGATTCTTGTGATTGTGATGTTGAGTCTGGTTGCTCTGACTCTGAAGTGGGTGTGTCTTCTTTTGAGATGTCAATAGAGTTTAGGTGAATTGGCTTGTTCATGGCCATGTGTTTCGTTCGCCTCTCTAAGCTTTAGAGCGTGAGATAGAAACTTATCTACGGCTATGGATGACTTTTTGCGATCCATGCGTTTTTGAACTGACCAATTGCACGTCGTTACCTCTTTCTTCTAGTTGTATTGTGCTTGGATTCTTTTCTTTTTTTTTTCTAAATAGCTTGGCCACGTCATCTTCTTAAGTGGCTGTTTAGAATTGTTGTCGAGTGCCATTGTATTGTATGGGTTTTAAAAATAATAAATTTATTTATGCTTTAATTTTTTAAAGGAATTCCAAAGAACTTTTGAGTAAAAAAATATTTTGATTAGTTATATGAATTATTATAAGTTGTTGTCTATATTAAATAAAAATTATATTATATTATATTATATATTAAAAAAATTATTTAAAACATGTCATAACATATCGAATATAACATTTTTAGAATTTATTTGTCGAAGTATTATATCGTAATTTGTATCCCATATCAGTGTTGGTGCATCATACGATCCAACTACATGAGCTAATGTAGTTGCCTTTGTCATGTGATAAATCCTACGTTAGCCTGCTGGAATCATAGTGTTATGCTCCAGATATGGCTTCTGTTTATTATATTATTATAGAAATATTTAATACGAGAACCAATAAATTTTTTTAATTAATTTCTGTACCCCAATTTTGTCCTTTACCTTGAATTTAATAATCGAAGGAATAAAATTCTCCCTTTGTTGCGGAGCAATTGGGTTCGTTTGTTTTGACTTGTACTTGAAGTTGGAGGAATCATCCATTCCGAATAAAGCCTCTACAAACCAGAAGTGTTATTTATATGCACATGACACATTCATGCAGGTGGGAGCATTTCGTTGGTGAAAGTAAATGAAGTAACCGAGTCACAACTAGACAAAACGAGAGACAAGATTTACATTAATGGATTCAAGTTTAGTGTGGTTGGGTCTGTTTACATTGGGAGTGGTAGGGAGTGTTTTGTGGTGGTGGAATGAGCTCTGGTACGTTGTTCCTCTTAGAATCAAGTGTTCAGCTTCTGGCACCAAGTTGCCACCAGGCCACATGGGCTTCCCTTTCATTGGAGATATGATCAGCTTCCTATGGTACTTCAAATTTCTTCGACGCCCAGATGACTTTATCAATTCTAAACGACACAAGTAAGTTTTTGCCCTTCTTCGATGTCGTAAATGATAGTTTAGAATAGTTCTTTATATGTCACGCGTCATGTATATCTCTTTGTATTTTCTTTCCTTTCAATTATATAATAGACTCACTGCTATGTAGTTGAAACACACGGATTATTCACAATCCTATCGGTCCAGATATTTAACATTCAATATCATATTTAAGCATTTGATTAAATCGATATATTGTTTGGAAAAATAGAATATTTATACCGTATAAAGAATTTTAATATGTGATCATATATTATTTGGCCTGTCTTACTGAATCAAGTCTAATAATCTACGTTTATTTATACGAGGGAGGATATTGTTACTACCAAATTTTTCTACTAGTAACATACTATCTATCTAATCACCATTGAATCAAAGAAAGAGAATGCTAAATTTTTTTTGAAAAAAGAGTAAATGTTGATCCAATGGTGATTAGATAGGTAGTGAGTTGGTAGTAGAAAATTTTGGTAGTAAGAATATCTCTCCTTTATACATACTCAAAACAAGAAAATGAAAAGTCATAACTCTTGGTGCAAAACTATTTCTCGTGCAGCAAGAGATAAAGTTATCTCAAACAATACCAAAATGACATTGTTTTTGGATATAGAAAAAATTAAGAGTATTTTTTATTTTTTATTTTCCTCTTATATCATGAATTTTACTAAAATATTCTTTAAAAAAAATCTAAAACGATTTTTTTAGATAATTTTATCTCCTTCATGAAAATTTTAATCCTTTGAATATATGAACTTTTGTTCCTAGATTCATATATACCCAGTGGCGAACCCAGAAAATTATATGATGGAGGGCGAAAATTTATATTACTATTATGAATAGGCAATGCCTGTTTTGGTTAGATGATCACGCTAAGAATACAAAAATACCTATTAAGAAGAACCTAATAAAATTACAAAAAAAATTTGCCACTTTTTTGGTTGGAATGTCAATTTTTTACTTCAAGTGACAGTGGTCCAATGCACCCTCTATTTCAATGAGGAACTAGCCTTACGACCCTATATTTTGTTTGTAAGATCAAATTTTTATTGTTTATTTTCATGCCTTTTGGTGTTATAATTGCATTTTCTTTGATTTCTTTATAATCTTATTTTCTCACTTAGATGTTATTTAACAGAAGACACAGTAAATTAATTAATGTGTTATTTATTTTTAACATTTGGTCCCAACTAATAATTGATGATTATTATTGACATTTTTTCTTTTTCAACAAAGTCAAAACTTAAATACTCTTCTCCTGAGTTCTGATATGACAATCTATACAAATTTTTAATAATTATAAAAAGAAAATTAGATAATCAATCAATATAAAATCAAATTCTAGACAAATTTGATAGGTAAAGTGAATATGCATTGCTAACTGAACTCTTTTTTGTATACAACGGAAAAGTCAGCTTTCTACGTTGATTGGGTAGGGTAGTAGAACAAAAACAAAACCTATCATATATGCTCGCAGGTTAAATATGGTAAATAATAGTTATCTCTAATTGGGTGCAATGAACGGGTAAAATATTTTTCTTATAAATAACATCACCCGCCTTGCACTTTTTGAAAGAACTTCCAAAATTTTGCTTTTTCAGATCAGGTTACATATCATATAGTAGAACGCATTTTCATATTTTAGAGGGGGGCGGGAGCCCACCCTAGCCACCCATGTAGGTCCGCCCTTGTATATACCGAGGATTTATGCAAGCCCTCTGATCATAAATTATCATCTTTAAAATGTATGTAGAATTTGAATCTTTATTGCATCTTGCAGCATAAAATTTGAATGAATGTTTCTATTTATATTGTTACCAACTTACCTTCATTGTCACAATGGTATATGTATAAACAATGAAACAGATATGGCGATGGAGAATGTGGTATCACTATAATGTAGAACTAAAAAAAAAACAACTGTTTTCTTGTGGAGAAGACGACTTCAAAGAACAAAACTTGTATTTCTCTTTTTCTCTGTCGTAATTTGCTTACAATATGGATTAGTTTATATAGGCAGTAGATTTCCTTTTCATGAACCAAACATTAAAATAGCCATAAACCACAAAATTAAACTTCCAACTCTTGGCCTCTCATTTTCTTCTAACTCTTGGCCTTTCACTTTCTCACAACTCTTGGCCTTTCACTTATCTAAAAACAAGACTGCTTAATTAAGACTATTAAATATAAAACTAACAAACCATTTAAATTTTATTCAACAAAACTCCTTCATAAACTTAAATGCTTCTGCCATCTTTCATCCCAAGCATCTTCTTGCAATTGTTGAGCAGCAACGTCGGCAGTGGCTTTGTGAAGATGTCCCCGACTTGCTCTTGACTGGTCACGTGTGTTAGCTCCACATTTCCTTCCTTTACTTGATCTTGGA
This sequence comes from Gastrolobium villosum, assembly GCA_032173675.1. NCBI lineage: Eukaryota > Viridiplantae > Streptophyta > Magnoliopsida > Fabales > Fabaceae > Gastrolobium > Gastrolobium villosum. The sequence goes on from JAVKPL010014458.1 coordinate 41,138, forward strand.
TGAAGTGAAATCAGACGTCAATATGCTTGCTTCTTTCATGATTTACCGGGTTCTTGGCTAGCTCTATAGCCGAATTATTGTCAATTCGGATCACAGTTTGGCCGAATTGTTTTTCCTCCAACTTGCTTAGCAAATTCCTAAGCCACATTGCATGACAAACACACCAAGATGCAGCTACATATTCAGCTTCACATGTTGACAGTGTCACAATAGGTTGCTTCTTCGAAATCCAGGTGAATGCCGTGTTGCCCATGAAAAACACATAACCAGCCGTGCTCTTTTGATCATCTACGTCTCCACACCAATCACTGTCAGAATATCCAATCAACTTGCATTTTACCGAGCTCGAGTAGTGTAACCCGTGTGAAACTATACCTTGAACATACCTCAGAACTCTCTTTACCGCCTTCCAATGTGTGCATCTCGGCTCCTCCATGAACCGACTTACTATGCCGACACTCAACGAGATATCCAACCTCGTGCACGTGAGATAACGTAGGCTTCCCACCAAACTTCTGTACTTGCTTGCATCAACATGGTCTCCTCCATCAAACTTAGAGAGTTTTGAACCGGGTTCCATTGGTGTTGAAACCGGGTTACAATCTTCCATCTTGTACTTCTTCAAAATCTTTTTTGCATAAGCCTCTTGTGACACGAAGATTCCCTTCTCATTTTGTTTTACTTCCAAACCAAGAAAGAACTTCATCAAACTGAGATCTGTTATTTCGAACTCTCTTGTCATTGTGCTCTTGAACTCTTGTATCATCTTGGCATTGTTTTCCATAAAAATGAGGTCGTCAACATAAAGAGCCACAATTAACAAGTCTCCTCCAATTTTCTTGACATAAACAGCATGTTCATATGGATATTGTTCAAGTCCATTCTCCTTGAAATATTTGTCAATACGAGCATTCCATGCCCGTGGTGCTTGCTTCAACCTGTAAAGTGCTTTCTTCAATCTCAGCACCTTCTTCTCTTCTCCTGCCTTCATGTAGCCTGGCGGTTGTTCCACATAAACTTCTTCTTCAAGAGCACCATTCAGAAATGCCGACTTTACATCCATTTGATGCATTAGCCATCTGTATTGAGCAGCCTGTGAGATGAGTAGCCGAATTGTCTGCATCCTTGTAACAGGGGCAAACACCTCGTCATAGTCAATTCTAGCCTTCTGCTTAAAACCTTTTACAACTAGCCGAGCTTTATATCGTTCTATCTCCCCTTGAGCATTCATCTTCTTCTTAAACACCCACTTCACTCCAATGGGCTGACTTCTTTCTGGTAGCTCGGCTAACTCCCATGTGTTATTTCGGTCAATGGCTTCTATCTCCTCATCCATGGCATCTTGCCATTTCTTATCTCGGATGGCTTCTTCAAAACTTATGTTCTCAGAGTCTGCAAGAAGACAAACAAAATGTACCTCACTTGTTGACTCATATATGTCTTGTATGCTTCGCATCCTGGGTTGTCGTACCTCGTCTTCATCATCAGAAGCTTCAGGACTTGTCGGGTTGATAATTTGTGTTGAGATTTCGTCTTCAAAGTTTACCTCAGATGAATTGCTCCAGTCCCACTCATTTGCTTCATTGAGCCTTACATCTCTGCTCACTATGACTTTCTTGTTGATGGGGTCAAACAGTTTATACCCCTTTGTTTTTTCATCATATCCAATAAAAACATATTTCTTGCTTTTATCCTCGAGCTTGGTTCTGAGCTGGTCCGATATGTGTGCATAGGCTACACTGCCAAAAACTCTGAGATGAGCCACTGAAGGCTTTTGACCGCTCCATGCTTCCTGTGGAGTTTTATCATCCAAGCTCGAATGTGGACATCGGTTCTGCACATACACAGCACACTGCACAGCTTCCGCCCAAAACTCCTTCGGCATCCTTTTGTTCTTCAGCATTGACCGAACCATGTCAAGAATAGTCTGGTTCTTCCTTTCAGCCACGCCATTCTGTTGTGGTGAGTATGGTGCTGTTAGAAACCTCCTTATCCCCTATTCCTCACAGAACGACATAAACCCTGTTGAGGTATATTCCCCACCTCTGTCAGACCGCACCGATTTGATATAGCTTCCTGTTGCCTTCTCAATCGTCACCTTGAACCTTTTGAACACATCAAACACCTCGGACTTCTCCTTCAGAAAGTTAAACCCAAGTTTTCTGTGAGAAATCATCAATAAAGGAAATAAAATACTTCTTACCGTTGAAGGAACCCAGATTGATGGGTCCACACAAGTCGGTATATATTAGTTCCAGAGGTTGCTTAGCCCGGAATCTTGCCATCTTCTGAAACGTGGTCCTGGCATGCTTGCCAAGTACACAACTCTCACAAAACTTTCCTTCAAAGTTGATGCCAGGTAACCCTTCCACCATCTTCTTCTTTGCCAACTCGGTTAGACCACCATAATGTAGGTGACCAAACCGGAGATGCCAAAGTGACGCCTTATCTTCCACCTCGGTTTGTAAACATTCAACCTGTACACATTTCAAATTCAGTTTATACATACGATTCTTACCCATTTGAACTCGGACTATCAGCCGACCTCGCTCATCTTTCAAATACAATACCCGGTCTTTCATAATAACCGAGTAACCTTTCTCCATCAGTTGACCCATGCTTAAAATATTGCTTTTTAGGCCGGGTACATAGTACACATCTCGAATTGAGCCAATTAACCCGTCCTTTTGTAGGAAACAGATCGCACCTCGGCCTTTTACCTCAACCTTTGAGGCATCCCCGAACGAAACATGTCCGGTTTCCACCTTTCTCATCTCCTTGAAGAAGTGCTTATGTTCGCACATGTGGTTGCTCGCACCCGTGTCAAGATACCACTCTATGTCATCGTCTGGACTTCCTTCACTGTGTGTCATTAACAAGACACCATCCTTCATCTCGCCTTCTGTGGCTAGGTTGGACGTCTCCTCCACCTTTTTCTCCTCTCTGCATTCTCTTGCGAAATGTCCAACTTTGCCACAATTGTAACACTTGTCCGAGTTACAATCTTTCGCATAGTGACCAAACTTTCCACATTTGTAACACTCGATGTTTGAATAATGTGACCGACCTCCTCGTCGACCTCGTCCTCGTCCTCTCCAGTTTTGTTGATTTGACTGTCCTACCTCATCACTATACACTTCTTGACTTCGGCCTCAACCTCTACCACCACGGCTAGTACCTCGTCCACCGCGGCCACGTCCTCTACCTCGAAAATTTTGAGAATAGAGCATCTTCTCATCTTTAATTGTTGCTTTGGTCTGAAGTGCCTGCTCAAGAGTTTCCTCCTCCTTCTTCTTTCTTTGTTCATGCGCTTCAAGGGAACCCGCCAACTCGTCAATGGTGAGTGTAGATAGGTCCTTGGACTCCTCTATCGCACAAACCACGTTTTCGAACTGGTCTGTGAAAGATCTCAAGATTTTCTCCACCACTCTGGTGTCAGGTATATTTTCTCCATTCCGTTTTAACTGGTTCACAATTCCTTGAACCCGGGCAACAAACCCGGATACTCCTTCCGTGTCCTTCATCTTCATTCCCTCCAACTCGGCACGAAGGGTTTGAAGCCGGACTTGTTTAGCCCGGTTAGCTCCTCTATAGACATTTGCCAAGATGTCCCAGGCTGCCTTTGAGGTCTCACAATTCGCTATCTTCTCGAACCCGGATTCGTCTACAGCTCGGAAGAGCGTGAATAACGTCAACTTGTCTTTTGCACGCGTCTCTTTCAACGCTTTAGTTTGAGCTGCCGAATGGCCTCCAGTGTCCTGTGGTTCTACAAAACCTGCTTGAACATTCTCCCAAGTGTCCTGGGATCCGAGAATAGCCTTCATCTGGATGCTCCAATTCTCGTAGTTCTCCTTCGTCAACTTAGGTAGTGTCATATCACTCCCCCTTTCCATAGCTCTGATACCAATTTGTGGTATCACTATAATGTAGAGCTTAAAATAAAAACAACTATTTTTTTGTGGAGAAGACGACTTCAAAGAACAAAACTTGTATTTCTTTTTTTCTCTGTCGTAATTTGCTTACAATATGGATTAGTTTATATAGGCAATAGATTGTCTTTTCATGAACCAAACATTAAAATAGTCCTAAACCATAAAATTAAACTTTCAACTCTTGGTCTCTCATTTTCTTCTAATTCTTGCCCTTTCACTTTCTCACAACTCTTGGCATTTCACGTATCTAAAAATAAGACTGCTTAAGACTATTAAATATAAAACTAACAAACCATCTAAAGTTTATTCAAGAAAGAAGGCAGAACGCACCTCTTTGGGTCACCATCCATAATTGTATACACACCACAATTGAATAAATATGTGCTTCATTCAGCGGACAATTTCGTAGACGAATGGCCATCTGTTGAACTCATGGGCAGAACTTCCATGGGGGCTGTCCACGGGAAGTCCCATGCGCGGCTTCGCAACTTTGTCACCAATGCTATCAACCGGCCTGAGGCTCTTCGCCGTATCGCTCTTCTTGTCCAACCTGGCATGGTCAATACTCTTCAATCCTGGGCACAAATGGGTAAAATCAAAGCCAAGTTTGAAACTCAAAAGGTATGGAGTCTGTTTGATTTATTTAGTTTGATTTTTTGAATGTTTCTAGAAATAAGCATGTTCCAAGTAGGCGAGTAAATGAGCTGAATTGAGTTTGGCTTAAATAGGTTAGGTCTATGTAAAATACTTTAGACCCAAATTATAAGTCTAATTTGACCTATATTAAAAAATAAAAATTTTGGCCTAAGTCTGTTTGTCTGTTTAAGTCTATTAGACACTGAATAATTAAAAAATAATTAAAATAATATTATTTTATTATTCAAAATTATTGAAATAATAATTTTATTTATTTTATTTAAAATAAATAATATGATATAGACTGTCCTGTAAGTTTATAGACACTGACATGTAAAAGAAAACGTATAGCATACTTTTTAAATACTAGATTTATTTAAAGGTCTGAGCCTTTTCTATTTTACTATTTATAATTGAATGAGTCTGGCCTGAGGTAGTCTTGGTTGGAAGGATTGGCATACTAGTTGTGTTCTCATATATTGGCATAATAACGATATGGATCTTCTCATTGAGTACCTAAAAAGTTTAAAATCATAATTGAATCACTATTGATTGCAGCTGACATTTGAAAACATTGGAAAATTATTTGTGAGCATGGAGCCAGGTCCACATCTACATTCATTGGATAAGCTTTTTCAAGGCATACTTCCAGGAATGAGAGCCTACCCAATCAATTTGCCTGGTTTTCCTTACCACCATGCTTTTCAGGTTCAATCCAGTCCAATATGGACAAGCAGTACCTTGATTTTATAATAATGGACTCCTCTATAATCAATGTTCCATAAAATTTCAGTGTAGAAAGAAGCTTGAGGACTTTTTCTGGATGGAGTTAGATAAGAGAAAGAACAAAAGTAAGGTTGAAACAACTGATCTAATGGACGGATTGATGCAAATAGAAGATGATGAAGGTAACAGATTGAGTGACAGAGAAGTGGTAGACAACATTGTTTCACTAGTGGCTGGTGGATATGTGTCTACTGCCCTTGTATCAATGTGGGCTATTTACCTTCTTGCTAAGAATCCAAATGTGCTCAGAAAGCTAAGGGTATTAATGTGTTTTACAAAAAGATAGTTCATTAAAGTGAATAAATTCTTGTGCTACTAATCCTCTGTTATTTTGTTTGTATTTGCAGGAAGAGAACATGGCTTTCAAAGAGAAAAGTCCGGGGGATTTTATCACAACTGAAGATATTTCAAATTTAAAATACACAAGAAAGGTCTTTTACTGGTTGCTGAAATATATATATTGGAATATGTTTTTTTTCCTATTACCGGAGAAAAATAGTGGGATATATATCTACTGCAGAAACATAAAAAACTGTGCCAACTTTATTTTATTTTAGGATTTATCATCTATTATTTATTATGTTCAGAAAAATTTTCTTACACTCATAATATTTTTGTGGGGCCCGTAGTAAAAAAAACTCTGACACACAAAATGAATCTCTATATCATTACACAATCACTTTTCCTATAACATAACTCTTATAAAATCTTTTATTTTAATTTTAAATAGTGGGACCGCAGGAGACAAAAATGTCTGCTCTTACGGTAGAATCAATCCTTCCGGTAAAGACAACAAATGATGGACCCAACTCATTTTTATTTCTCTAACCTATTCCATTATTGGAATATGTTTTTGTCCTGTTACCCGAAAAAAACACATCTCATACAAAGACATAAAAAAGCTGTGCCAACTTTATTTTTTTTTTTTAAATAGTGGGACCATAATATTTTTTTGCATGCGACGGGAGACAAAAATGTCTCCTCTTGCATAGAATCAATTAGCCAACATATATGATGGAAAAAAATGTGTGTTATCTTAAAGGATGTAAAGTTATGTCATTTTAACAGAGAGAAAGATAGATAAAGAAGAGAGAGTCGAAAAAAATAAAAGGTGTGGGTCCCACCTCTTTGTGAGGGTGAAAAGATATAAATTATGTCATTTAAAAAAATAAACACTTTCACCAAAAAAAAAAAAAAAAAGATAATCACTTCTTATATGAGAAGTTATTATCCTTCCAAAGACATGCCCAGCTCATTTTTATTTCTCTAACCTCTTTCATTTTTCTATCTTTTGATTATTGTGTCTTAATAACTTCTACAATAAAAGTTATATATATATATATATATATAGTCAGGATCATTTTACACCAATGTAAGTTACACTCTTAATCTTATCTGTTGATCCCACTTATATCTAAGAGCTCTAATTTTTTAGTGATGTGAACCATTGGATATAAGTGGATCAATGGTAAAGCTTAAGTGTAAGACTTCTAACTCTTACACCGGTGTAAGAATATTTTGCCCCATATATATATATATATATATATATATATATATATATATATATATATATATATATATATATATATATATATATATAGGGGTAAACATTTCTCAAGCAGCTTGAGATAAGTTTATCTCCGGCTAGCCCCAAAACTACGTCGTTTTGATTAATGAAGGGTGTTTATGTAATTTTAGGTGAATTAATGAAGGGTGTTTCAGTAAAATGTATATGATATAAAAATAAATAAAATTACAAAAACACCCTTCATTAATTCACCTAAAATTACATAAACACCCTTCATTAATCAAAACGACGTAGTTTTGGGGCTAGCCGGAGATAAACTTATCTCAAGCTGCTTGAGAAACGTTTTTCCCATATATATATATATATATATATATATATATATATATATATATATATATATATATATATAGGGATAAGATCAACTTACACCGGTGTAAGATTAATAAATCTTACATCAAATTTTAACCGTTGATTTCCGTGCATCTAATAGTTGAGATTTATTGGGAATTAAAAATTAATTAATTCCCAATAAATCAAGGTATAGAGAGAGAGAGAGTAAATGATTTCTCCTGTCACCGGAGATAAAATTATCTCTAGTGAGCTCAAAATGACATCGTTTTGGGGCAGAAATCAAGGTATTTTTGTAATTATAATATATTGCAGGGTTATATTAGTCATTATCATTATAATTTTCTAATTTTATAATCCAACATGACGTCGTTTTGAGCTCACTGGAAATAACTTTATCTCCGGTGACTGGAGAAAAACTTCTTTTCCCATATATATATATATAAAGGAAATCATACTCTGATATTATATAAGATTCGTTTCTCATGTTACACTTACGTAAAAAGATGTGTTTTTTATAAAAAAAAATTGGTGGATGACCCTACTTTATTTATCTTATAACATAAGATAATTTTTCTCCTACTAACTAAAGCCATATACATGTATATATCGAAAAACCTTGGTTAATTTCGTTAGATTAATTTAATTGAACACAGGTAGTTGAAGAAGCACTAAGAATGGCCAATGTTGCGGCACTTACTTTCAGAAAAGTTGACAAAGAAATTGATTATAAAGGTACATGGTTGCAATTTCTGAGAAAATTACTACTAGATATATACGCTTGGGCACATAGAAGGAATATTTTATTTTAATTGACCATAGAAGACATAAAAGTGCGTACGTGTCATATAATGATATTTGAACGTCATAATTTATTGAGATATATTTGCATAAATCTAATATTCAACTAACTAGTTATCATAATTCTCTATTTTCTTTGAGTGTATTAGGTTTATGCAAGTATTTTCTTTGAGTGTATTAATTTGTTTTGGAACTATATATCTGTTGAAACCAAATTTGTTGTGATAATATAGTGTCCATAATAAATAATAAATGGGTTTTATAAGAGCTATGTTGTAGAAAAAGTGATTGTGTAATGTTATAGAGATTCGTTTTTCGTGCTGAAGTTTTTTTTTTTTTTTTTTTGCTGCGGGCCCCACAAAATATTATGTGTGTAGAAAATTTTTTGTGGTCATGTTAAATAATTGATGATAAACCCATAATAAATAATGTGCGAGAACCCATGCCATTTTTGTTTCGGTACATTCATACAAGCACAGAGAACTTTGAAGATCCCATGTATTTTAACCCTGATAGATGTAATGTATGGTAACTTTTCCCTTGGATTTTATTAATTTAATGCTTTTTCGGTAGTTCCTTGTTTTACAAAAGTGACTGTTTATAATTCTTAGGAGCCTGTGAAGCTTGGAACTTACCTAGTCTTCGGCTCTGGACCAAGACTATGCCCTGGAAACACGCTTGCCAGAATTCAACTCGCACTTCTACTTCATCATTTGTCCATAGGATACAAGTAAATATAGTTCTTGTTAACATAGTTTGGTTTAACTTTGATACCAAACATGCATTTTGATTTGTGTTTTTCACTCATGAATTTAATTCAGGTGGGAACTCCTCAACCCAAACAAAGATATAATTTATCTTTCGCATCCATCACCTGGAGATGGGGTCGAGATTAAGTTCAGCAAATTGTAAAAAATAAAATATAAAATAACATTAAAAAAAGGATGGTATTACGATGCGTAGGTCTCATAGAGCCAAAAGGAATTCAGTTCATTTAGAGGATTACGTGGCATGAGTGTCACATGTGATGTGTTAGTATGACGTTTGTTAGTTTGTTGGTTAATTATATTAAGTGCAACTATTAGTGAAACGGATGCATGCTAGGTGGTTAGCGTTTGCTGTGTAGTGTCATATATAAATTGTTGGACAAGTGGCCTCAAACTCAAGAGGGGGGTGAATTGAGTTTTAAAAATATTTCTAATAAAATGTCTCACTTCCTTTGTGGAAATCAATTTTCTTAAGATAAAGTAGTTTGATAAAAGCAAAGCTTAGAAAATAGAGATTCACACAAACAAATGGTATATAAAGAGGAGAAGAAGATAAGCTCAAGTAGCAAGAATAATGCTAATATAAAGAGATAGAGAGTTAGAGAGAATGCAAACACTGTATATCCTGGTTCGGTCACCACCACTGTGACCTACGTCCAGCCCGTTCAACTTTCCACTAATTATCAAGCTTCAAGGGTGCTTGAAAAACCACTACAACCTTCAAGAATATTAATTCTTGGAACCTGCACACTTCCACTCACTTACTTAGGTTATGATCAACCTCTTTCACTAGGGTCTTACTACCCTTTACATAAAAGAATAGATTGAGAGTGTTTAGAAATGATTTGTACTCTTAAAGTACAGATTATACAAGTTGAATCTTATAGGTATTGATCAATGACACAAGATTGAAGCTCAAAGGTGATTTATGATCAAGATGATGAAAAGTAAGCAAATGATATGAAATAAAGCAAGAATAGTGATTAGGAAAGGTGTCCCATCAATGTGAATAGTGATCACTATTTATAGAGGCCCCGGCCCCCCATGACCCTCTGAACACTCATTTTCGCAAAACTAGCCGTTTATAGCCGTTGGACTGCTTTCTGTACAGTAAGTATTCGAATACTTTTCGTAAGGTATTCGGATACTTCAACTAGTATTCGAATATTTTTCTTAAAGTATTCGAATACTTTGTTCTGAGCATAAGTATTCGAATACAGACAATGTAGTATTCGAATACTTTCTTTGATTGTGCATTTTTATGAGTTGTAAAGCATTCCTTTTAGTTTCTAATCACTTTTAATGTATTTCCTTGACTTGTATAAAATGTTTTGGGGTTATTGAGTATGACAAGGATCTTTTTCATAATAATCAAGGCTTTTAAGTAATTGATGACATGGATAACGCATGCATGGATTTAAATATCCTTTGAGCTCATTTATGCATCATTAATCAATTTACCTTTACATTTGGATTCTAAGTTCTCAGGAGTATGTTTCGATAATGATCTTGTGTGTTGAATGATTCGCTCTTGTTGACTTGTTTGAGTTGCTTCCTTTGACTTTTGATTGTTGCAAGTTGTGTTATCTCTAACGTTGCTTCTATGCTTGTTTGTAATCATCAAAACTCTTGCATGAATGCACTCTTCATTTTAAGCGCATTGGTTTCACATAAATAAGGTTGTAAAAGCTACTTTGATCATTGAATAAGAATTTTCAAAGTTTCCTTTCGTTTTTCTCTCTATTTCTTCTGCCAATTAGGATCAATACCCTAAACGATGGTGGACGTGAGTTACTTTTCATTCAATTTGTCCATATGTACTCAATTTGTTTTTACTCATCCACTAAAAGGTAGCTTTTAAATGTTGATGGTTTTTAATTATTTTTTATTAGGGAAAAAAGTGTGTCATTTTAAATGGCACACCTTAATATCCTTTCACTCTCGCAAAGAGGTGAGACTCACACATTTAAAACTTTTCATACTCATTCTTTCTTCAATGATTTACCTCTTTCTCTCACTTAAAATAACACAATTTTTTGTCATTCAAAATGATACATATTTTTTCATTTGTATTATTTATCTGAATATCTTGCATATTATATACTACCATAAATTTGTTTATACTATTTTCCATACCACATATTGATGTGTTTTATCGTTTGCTAATATATTTGTTTTCCTCCCAAGGATGTTTTTCTCTCTCTTTTCATCTCATCCAATCGTTAAGAAAATCGTAGCACTCAATAAAATAAATAAATAGTTAAAAGTCACAAAATTGTATTCAATTTTAATATCGGATACTAGAATTTCTGTGTGCGAATGATTATATGGGATACTAGTAATTTAATATTCAATAATTTAATAAAAAAATAAAGCTACACTTATAATACCTATCAATTTTGCAAAGAAATATAAGATATCATAAATGTTGATATTAAACTCAATAAAATGGTAATCGTAATTCAACGAATCTAATAGTTAGAATTCAAAATGCAACGCAACGTAACTTTGAACCCTTTTTGAATGTTTGCGACGAATATTGGAGTGTCAGAAGTGTCGGAGTGTCGGAAATAGTTTACGGTGAAGCCGGTCCAAGTTTCCTTGAATCTTGGGCTAATAATGATGTAAAGCCCATTTAACAAGACCATAAGCCACCGAGAAAAGCTATGATTAAGGGTTGGCCCAGAAACCCGTAGCCCAGAACACAGACAACTAGCCAGCCGGGAAGCACATGTAGAAGGAATACCCCAACAAACATATAAGCCAGAGGATTCACTATGTTTTGAGCTTGGAGGAACCTCTGCATTGGGCAACATATTGCAAATGCATAGAGTTGAATAAGTCCGCGTAAATGTAATAATAATAAGAGGACTTATCCTCAATTTAGGTGTGTGCAGTGTAAATGTAAAAGTACGGGTCTTAAAACTAACTTCTCATAATTAACAATTATGATCCTTGGAGAGGGAACACCTTTTTGTAACTTCACCTTACTAATCAATAAACAAATTATTCAGTATTGTCTTTGTCATTGAACCTTTTTTATTTGGAATATCAGATTACGAGATCCAGGACAGTAAACACTCTTTGACTGCCCTATGGCTTTTAGCAAAGCTACAGAGTATCAATAGAGAAATGTGATAATCACTGCTGAACCAATGTGTAAGATGATTGCTCTTTGCAATATGATGCTCATTGCTAATTATGATCATAATTAACAATTATGATCCTTGGAGAGGGAACACCTTTTTGTAACTTCACCTTACTAATCAATAAACAAATTATTCAGTATTGTCTTTGTCATTGAACCTTTTTTATTAGGAATATCAGATTACGAGATCCAGGACAGTAAACACTCTTTGACTGCCCTATGGCTTTTAGTAAAGCTACAAAGTATCAATAGAGAAATGTGATAATCAGTGCTGAACCAATGTGTAAGATGATTGCTCTTTGCAATATGATGCTCATTGCTACATTTTTTTTGTGACTAAATTATATAAAACCACCTTATATTTAAATCATTTTTCAAATAACCTCCTACACTTTGAATTGGTACAATTAACCCCCTCATGGTATAAGATTATAACAATTAAACATATCTAAACATTTTAATACAAAAATACCCTTCAAATCATCACCAACCACACGGCCACCAGCCACCATAACGGAATTGTAGAAATCTCTCTTCCAATTCTTTAGTCTTTCTAATTCCTCACAGTACCAGAAAACTTCATTACACAATCAACCTATCAAAACTCTACTTCTCTGTTCGGGGTTTCACTTTCTGCCACTGCAAAACACTCCATAGCTCCCCAAAAAATTTGAATTTTTACAGCTTCTGATATTCTTAAATTTAAAATCTTTTTAGTATTTGTATAAAAAAAGTAAAATAAATCTTTTTAGTATTTCTTATATGGATTCTCATCATACTTATCGGATCTTTATAGAATTCTAGAATGTGGGGTTTTTATTTACCAAGGATGGAAGTGAATCCTACCCATAGTGACTTCAGGGAAAACTGTTGGATATTTGTTATATCCCAATTGTTTAATTGAATTAAAATATGTTTTGATAATTACAATCAATTTAATATTAATTTAATTGATAATATTTTATTATCTTGAAATTACTAATGAGATTCCAAAACGTAAAAGATCTTGATCTTTCTCTTCAAAAACCTGAGATATGGTGATAATGGAGAGCAGCTTGAAAACCTGAGGGCGCTGCGATTTTTTTTTTTTATTTCACATTTTCCTAGTAGTTTACCGACGAGGGGCGGGTGGTAACAGGTAACCAGTGCCCACAACCACAAGCAGTGCGATGGAGTGACAGTAGGGGTATTTTTGTCTGAAAATATTTAAATATGTTAAATTATTCTAATTTTATAATATAAGGAGATTTTTTGTTTCAATTGAAAGTTAAGGGTGGTTATTTGTAAAATCATTAAAGTAGAGGCTTGTGTTATGTAATTTAGCCTTTTTTTGCCCCATATTATAGAAAAAACAAACATCACAAATATGAATATACTGAATAACAGTTGAGTTGTAAATTAAAAATAAAATTGGTCAGTTAAATGCAAGCACCTCTATCGTAAAGGAAATAGATGTGCCATGAACATGCTGCAAGAGCCATTAATGACAGACTTCGATACCAGGAATTCCAGTTTCCTCCATAAGAGATATTAACCTCTTTAGCTAATGACATGTCCGCTTCTGTAACTTCCAACCCACCTGATGGGTAGTTTCTTGGGCTAGTGCCCTCCACATGTATTAAAAAATAAATAAATAAATAAAATTTCCCTCTATACACCACCGCATATTAGTATGGTCACTTCTTGAAAATTGTGTAAGAAGCTATTTTTGAAAAATACTTTTTAAAAATATTGTTGAAATGATATTTGGTGTGATTTAATTACTAAAGCCAAGTATGAGCAGATAAAGAGGACAACCATGACCCCATAAGCTAGACCCTGAATTCCAACACTTGCAACAAATTCTACAATAGTATCTGATGACAAATTTGAAATCTTTTGAGTTTATGCATCCTGGCAATCTTTTCATAAATTCTTAGCATATTAAATACATTTGCCATGCTCACAGCAGCCTGGTCTTGCTCCTGCCTTGTCACACCATAACGCTGCGCAACATTCTCAGAAGTGATTCCCATAGGAAGAAGACAATCCCGGGCTTGTGCAAAGGTTTCCACCTGTTAAAATAATGAAAAGACAACCTGCATAAACCATGTTTCAAACGGAAATGTGTAATTCAAAAACTACAACTTCAATGTACCTTTGGGTTCCTGTAATTTTAAATAGATGCTCTAGAGTTACTCAAAGATAAGAGTAAGAACCGGGATGGCCATCAACCATTGAACAATTAAAAGAGCATAATATTAGCCAGATTTGTATATATTAATGAAAAAAAAAAAATAGTCAACCAGACATAAAGAAACAATTCAACCATAAGCTTGCAAGATATGTACTATCCGGAGTGGAATTCCAATAATCCATGAAGAAAGATCACCATCAGGAAAGATAAAGAAAAAGATCAATTTCAAGCAAGCCAAGTTCCATATGAGGAGTGAAACTAGCAAGCAATTAGATACATTCCATAGACTGTTCACTCAACTGACAAAATATCAACAGTTCAACACCCAAAATCGAAATCTGCATTAACAAAAAAGGACTTTAGTCATCAAAATCAAACAACCAACATAAAATAGTAAATTAAGGAACAATAACTGTATGCCATATCTGAACATTTTTCCTAATTCCAAAAGCATCCAAATTGGCCATTCAGACCTCATACTAATATACTATGTGGTAAAATAAGATCAGAACCCAGAAACAGATCTTCATAAAGAATGTTAACCAGACAAAACTAAAACCAACATTAATAGAACCAAAAAAAAAAAGATAACCTTCTTAAGGGCCAGGGCTAGACGTTTACTATCAAGCTTTTGGCATAGAATCTAGGATATAATATGCAAAATGAAAGGCACGGTCTGCAAAGGAAGAGGCATGTCACAAGCTCTGATTCGAATATTATTGTGGAGGTGGTCATGCTGTGACGTGGATAGGCAAGTGTACCGAATCACGCAAGTAATAAATAGTAAGTCAGGTCGAATCCACAGAGAGTGTATCTAAATCAATTAAACTATTCTTTTGAAGATTAAATGATCCAAAAGGTTTTTGACACGAATGTCAGGATTGTGTGGAAATTTGATTTGTAAAATAAAACGTGTTTTTGTTCTTTTTGAATATTTGAGAATCCAACAAAATAAGAGTTTGGAAATTTATGAGAAAAACGCTGCAGTTAGAGAACACTTACCGATGATCCCCACCTTTTACTCTGGATTAAGTTAAATATCAATACATATATCGTGAAATTAGATAATTATCAGATAAACTATCAGTAGTTAATTCTCAATCCCTTGAAGAATTAACCCTTTAACCCCATATAAAACCCAAATTCCTTGAGGTGTCCTATATGAGATCAAGCATAAAGATCGATAATTAAAACATCTACAATATGAATCATGTCTATCCCTAGATCATGTTCATACCGTCGTTCTATTCCCTTTCTGGATTAACCACCGCAGATTCCTCTTGTTGGCCCTAATCCTCAGATTTATTATCAATTACTAGATTGATCGGATCTAATAATAATAATAACAATACGATCAGAATAGAATGAAATTCAAAGGATAAATATATAAATAAAAACTCAATCCATTGTATCAGGGGTTCACAAGGGTTCGTGACCCTAACCACAACAAAAAGGTTCTAGCCAACCATTATCATGGCTAAAATCCAATATTCAAATAAAGACATCAAAATACAAGAACTACAGAAAGGTAGAAGAAGAAGATGTTCCTCTCCAAATCTCCAGAACCTTCCTCCTCAGAATGACCTAGAATTTGTCCTGAATGAAAAAGTGTGTCTTTAGGGTTGTCTTGTGCCCTTTTTATACACCCCAGAATTCTCCTTTCCTCGCAACTGACAGCTGTCCATTTCAACCCTACGCTTGGAGCGCAGGATCCACGCTCTAAGCGTAGGAACACTGTTTGATTTCTCCATGTCTACGCTTCAAGCGTAGGGTTCTACGCTTGAAGCGTAGACTCACTGTCTTGAGTCTTTTCCTACGCTTCAAGCGTTGAATTGAACGCTCCAAGCGTGGAGCTTCTGTCTGATTTCTTCCTGCTCCTTTATTTGACCTTTTTCTCCTATAAACATGAAGAATTTGAGTGAGAAAGTGTCTGACAATTTTTATTCAATAATTTCACCACATATACACCTTTATACACAGTTTTAGATCTGATTCCATGCTTTTTTGATCTATAAAAGTATATATGCTGGGAGCATATCAAACAATTCCCAGATTTAGATATTGCTGTCCCCAGCAATAAACTGATTCAAACTTAGAAAAATGTACAGCAGTATTTCAGCACAATATCATCCAAACAATCGAAGAAATTACTATGTCATGCCTGACTGAATCACTGCAAGAATTTTTAACGATGCCCTTACTCTCTGAAAAACAATGAATGTAGTCTGAATATCCCTCACCAAGACAAAATATATCACTCCCACTCCGGTGTTTTTAGGGTATCAGACATACACAACCATCACAGCCGTAACACTGCCATAGGCTTGATCATATTCTCAAGATCCTTAAAAATGAAGGATTCAAACGCATGCATTAACTGATCAAAAGGACTTTTCAATGGTTTTAATTTGGCCTGGCTAAAGGTAGGAATTTATATGGAAAGTGGCTTTAAACAACTATGAGATTGAAAAACTGAAGATAACATAATTTATACAATTTCAACTCATAAGTTTTGCTCCACTAACTTACCCACAGAATTTCGGGAAGTCAATTCCTATGTTGACCAATTTTAGTCACAATGCTTCACCCACATTTTTCTTTTCCTTTTTCTAGATTTTTCTGTTTCTTCCTCTTTTTTTTTTTTTTTTTTCTTTTCAATTTGCTTAGTTTAGTGGAGCTTACCTTAGACATTTTCTTTTTTCCTTTAAAAGAATCAGCAATTCAATCTCACTTAAGGTAAGTTAACATGGATATAGGCTAAGCAACATTCCGGTAAATTATCAATGAACAGGCTTGGTATAAGGGGATAACAATGGAAAAATCATTTATATAGGTGAGCTATATGGCCAGGGCTATCAAGAACAAACTGCCTTATCATGTCAGTTAAAATGCATGCCTTGTAGAGAAACAGACCAAGTTCTAGAGTGTTACCACAGTGAAGCCTCTCAGAAAAAAAATTACTGTATAGGCTCAAACTTTAAAGGCTATGATTTCAGACTAGATTCTCAAAAAGATATCAGGCATATCATGTATTCTAGCACACAATTCAGACAGACAAGCAATCATAAAATCTACTCATGCCAAGTGACATCATGCCAAAATTTTCAAAACTTAATGTACTTCCTAAGATGAACTCAATCATTTGTTAGGAAAGCAACACCTAGATCTAAGATTATCAACAGGCATATTCCAAAAAATTTTGCTGAATTTTTAAAGTCAACTATAACCAAGACAGATATTTAAAAATGAAAACGTAAATTGGTTCGAATATCTCCCCTAAAATGAAGTGTAGTTCCACAATTGCAGCTATAGTGCATGATCAGGTGGGCAAGGCTAACCACCATTCCCAGATTTTAGAAATTGCTGTCCCCAGAAATAACTAAGTATAATCAATTAAGATCTGTTGCGCAATTGAAACACACATCATTAACATAATTGTATCAGCAAAACAGTGAAAAATACCCTTAGACGTTCACATCCAAAAAGTAGCAGTGACCCTAACAAGATCCTATTGGTCATTAAAAACAAAATTAAAAATTAAAATTTAACAAAGTCTGAGAGAAAAACAAAAAGCATCCAGTGATCACTCCTCCATGGTGAACTGCTGGAAGGAACTAGGAGGATCTGCTGGATCAATCCCCATCTTCAGGCACATGGCCTTCATCATAGCATGCATTTCCAAGATGAAGGGAGAGTCCTCATAGAGTGGCTGGCGAGCAGAGGATGAAGCTGAAGATGCCTGGGGTGCTGGAGGTGCCTGAGGTGCTGAAGGATCCTGTGGTTCTGGAGGAGGTATAGGATTGCCTTGGCTATTTAAAAGCCATGCTGCATGTTTCTCTGATTCTTTGTAATAGCCTCCCAAAGCAATCTTGGTCATAGGCTTTTCAGCCTTCACATCTAATGGCTCAGAAGCGGGAATTTCAACCCCAGCTCGAATACATAGATGAGAGATCAAGGAGCTGTGAGCCAACAGACTATTGTCCTTGCTTTGAGTGATCAGATGGACAATTCTGTCAGAGAGAATAGCAGCCATGTTCAGATTTCTGTCCCCCATCAGCACGTAGTATAAGACAGCCCTCTCGACATTTACATCACTTTTGTTTGTAGAGGGAATGACAGTAGCATTCACAAAAGTATGCCAACTGATAGCCTCACCAGTAAGACAGAGTCTAGTGAACTTTTCGGGTACGTTGGTGAGACCCTGTCTAAATTTCCATTCAGAGAATGGACTGGTTATCCTCTCCCGGATCTCATCAGCAATGAGAGGCATCTCTTCCCTGTAATATCCTTCCGAAGGCTGCATCATATTGAAGAGTCGGACAAATTCACACTCAGCAGTAGGATCGTATGATGTTTCCAGGAATTCTTCAATTGTGCCAGCATCAAAGGGTACTTCTTTCCCTCTCACCCAGCTCTTTCTGGTGGCATTGACAGTTGCCTTATCAGCATTAGCTAAGAATTCTCTGAGGATTCTCCCAGAGCTGTCCTGTGGGAAGGTCACCAGTGTTCTCCATTGTCTCCTTTGGACAACTGAATAAATATCGTCAAAGAGCAGGAGATTTCCCAAATCAAACCCCCTCTCTTTAATCACATTTTTATTCTGCAGCTTGGTTTCATAAAAGTCTTGCTTTTCAGCAGACAAAAACCTTCTGGAGTCAAAGTTGGTGCGGGGTCATTTAGTAACAGATGACCCTTCTGTACCCTTTTTCATCCTTTTTTCCTGAAAATCAGAAAAGTTCCCAATACATGGTGGCATAATAAATATTATCAGCAAAAAGATTCAGTTCACTTTTCATGACAACATTCAGCTTAATTCCCAGATTTAATCTCAACCATCAACTCATATCAACAGTCCCAACCCCCATTAATCATGCGAATCAACAATTGTATCAAAACACTACATGACTAACACTAGCATCATATTTGAACAATTTGCATTTATACAAAATGGCAATGCATATTCTCAGCAAAAGTCAATCAGCATATTACCAGCAATCAATCCCAATGTGAACAAACATATACCACATGCAATCAATTTAAAATATTGAGATCATACTTCTCCTACACTTGCAATCATCATCGAGTAATGAGAAAAGAGATAATGGATGGTTACCTTGTCTCCAGCCATTTGATGAGAAAAAAAATAGAAACCTAGCTCTCAATCCCAAAATTTCTTACCCAAGAACAAATGCCACTGAACAATGGTGGTGATGCTAACTTGGCTGATGGTGTGCGTTTAGGGTTTGTTGGAAGGTGTGAGGGAGAGGGAAAATGAGAGAAAGAGTAGGTGGTTGTTGAGGTGTAGTGTAGAAGGTGGAAGATGGTGGTGGAGTGTGGCTGTGCGTGGTGGAAGAGTGGTGGGAGGCAAGGAGATGAAGATGGAAGGAGAGGGAGAGGAAGAGAAGAAGAAAGAGAAGGGAAGAGGATAATGAGGGAGTCCGCGGCGCTGGGGGGGAAGAAATAGGGTTTGCAACTTAAACCCTGTTCTACGCTTGAAGCGCAGAGTTCTACGCTTCAAGCGTAGACATACTGTCCCAGCCGTTCCCAGTCTACGCTTCAAGCGTAGGGTCCTACGCTTGAAGCGTAGACCCTCTGCCTCTGACCTTCCGAATTCCAATCCCACGCTTCAAGCGTAGGGTTCTACGCTTGGAGCGCTCAGCCTCTGTTTACTCACCTTTTCTACGCTCGAAGCGTAGAGTTCTACGCTTGGAGCATAGACCCACTGTCATTTTAAACTGCTCTACGCTTGAAGCGTAGAGTTCTACGCTTCAAGCGTAGACTCACTGGATTTTTCTCTTTTCTTCTCCAACTTTTTAATTTTGTTGGGTACCTAAAAATAAGTATTGAAAAACAAAATAAAAATAAAAATAAGAAGATAGAAATGCTGGGTTGCCTCCCAACTAGCATGTGTTTAACGTCCCGAGCCTGATGGTTACCTCATTAAGTTGCAATGGATTTAAGGCGCAAGGCCACAACCTGTTTCACCACTGGTCCTCCATGAAAGAACTTCAACCTAAAGCCATTGACCTTGAAGGGTCTGTCTTCCTCCATGGGAGATATTTCAACAATACCATATGGAAAGGCCTTTTTAACCACAAAAGGTCCTGTCCACCTGGATTTCAACTTCCCTGGAAAAAGTTTCAATCGGGAGTTGTACAACAACACCTGTTGGCCAGGCGCAAACTCCTTGTGTACAATTTTGCTATCATGGTATTTCTTGGCTTTTTCTTTGTAAATTATGGAGCTTTCAAAAGCCGAATTCCTGAACTCATCAAGCTCTAACAGTTGAAACTTTCTCTTCTCAAGAGCTACTGTGGCATCAAAGTTCAAGAATTTAATAGCCCAAAAGGCTCTATGTTCAAGCTCCACAGGTAAGTGACAAGCTTTCCCGTACACAAGCTGATAGGGAGACATTCCTATCGGAGTTTTGTATGCAATTCGGTATGCCCACAGTGCATCATCCAGTCTCTTCGACCAATCCTTCCGAGAAATACTAACAGTCTTTTCAAGGATTCGCTTCAGTTCCCTGTTGGAAACTTCCACTTGGCCACTAGTCTGCGGATGATAAGGCGTAGCAACCTTATGCCTGACACCATACTTGGCTAACAGATTCTCAAACTGCTTATTACAAAAATGAGAGCCTCCATCACTTATGATTGCTCTCGGCACTCCAAACCTGGTAAAAATATTCTTTCGCAGGAAATTCACAACCACCTTGGCATCATTAGTAGGAAGAGTTGTTGCCTCAACCCACTTAGAAACGTAGTCAACAGCTACCAAAATATATTGGTTAGAATAGGAAGATGGGAATGGTCCCATGAAGTCAATCCCCCATAAATCAAATAATTCTACCTCCATAATAGTGTTTAGAGGCATTTCATCTTTACGGGAAATGTTCCCTGTCTTCTGGCATCTTTCACACTTTTCAACATATTTTCTGGCATCTTTAAAAAGTGTAGGCCAATAATAGCCACTTTGCAACACCTTTTGGGCAATTCTGTTTCCACCAAAACGGCCACCATAATCAGAATTGTGACAATGCCATAAAATTCCCTTGATTTCCAACTCTGATACACATCTTCTCAAGATTCCATCAACACATTGGAAATACAGGAATGGATCATCCCACACATACCTCCTTGCATCATATAAGAACTTTTTCACTTGTTGCTTTGTGAAATTAGGAGGTATTTTCTTAATTACTTTAAAATTTACAAAATCAGCAAACCATGGTTCCACATGCAATCTCTGCAAAAATTGGTTTTTCAGACAAATTCAAAGAGATTGTAAGAACTTGTTCATTCGGAAAAGAATCGTTGATCTCTATAGCAGGATCATCTTGCATTCTTGACAAGTGATCAGCAACTTTATTCTCCATCCCCGACTTGTCTTTTATCTCTAAATCAAATTCTTGGAACAACAACATCCACCTTAACAGTCGTGGTTTGGCATCTTGTTTAGAGATCAAATACTTTATGGCTGCGTGATCAGTGAAGATGATGGTCTTGGCACCGAGGAGATATGGTCTAAATTTATCAAGTGCATAGACCACAGCAAGCATCTCCTTCTCTGTTGTTGCATAATTCACTTGTGCTTCATTCAGAACCTTGCTAGCATAGTAAATAACATGCAACAGTTTGTTTCTTCTCTGCCCAAGAACAACACCAATAGCAAGATCACTAGCGTCACACATCAGCTCAAATGGCATACTCCAATCGGGAGATATCAAGACAGGAGCAGTAGTGAGCTTTTCCTTTAGCAAATTAAATGCTTTAAGGCAAGCATCATTGAAAACAAACTCATTGTCTTTCATTAGAAGTTGGCTTAGTGGCTTGGCAATTTTAGAGAAATCCTTGATGAATCTTCTATAAAAGCCAGCATGACCAAGGAAACTTCTCACTCCATTAACATTAATTAGAGGAGGTAGTTTTTCAATGAGCATAAGTTTTGCTTTATCAACTTCTATACCTTCTTTAGAAATTTTGTGTCCAAGCACAATGCCTTCTTGGACCATGAAGTGACATTTCTCCCAGTTGAGAACCAGGTTTGTCTCTTGGCATCTTTTCAGTACTTTAGACAAATTGCATAAGCAATCATCAAAACAAGAGCCAAAGACTGAAAAGTCATCCATGAATACCTCCAAGAATTTTTCTACCATATCTAAGAAAATTGATAACATGCACCTTTGAAAAGTAGCAGGTGCATTGCATAATCCAAACGGCATCCTCCTATAGGCAAAAACGCCAAAAGGACAAGTGAATGCTGTCTTCTCCTGATCTTCAGGAGTCACTGCAATTTGATTATAGCCACTGTATCCATCTAGAAAACAATAATAAGAATGACCCGCCAACCTTTCTAGCATTTGATCCACAAAAGGAAGAGGAAAATGATCCTTCCTAGTTGCTTCATTAAGCCTTCTATAGTCAACACACATCCGCCAGCCAGTAATTGTCCTGGTAGAAATTAGCTCATCCTTATCATTCTTCACCACAGTGACACCCCCTTTCTTAGGCACGGTTTGTACAGGGCTTACCCATGCAGTATCTGATATTGGATAAATCATACCTGCATCAAGAAGTTTGACCACTTCTTTTCTCACTACTTCTTTCATCATGGGGTTTAATCTCCTCTGAGGCTGCCTTACAGGTTTGATATCATTCTCCATGAGCTGGCGATCCCCATACCCTGAGGTAACTCAGGTTGGGTCTCTTACCACTCCATATCTCATATGGTGTGGTCTGAACAGATTTAGACGGTACCCTATTTAGAAGGTATGCCGCTGTGTCTAAGGCATATCCCCAAAATGATTTTGGAAGTTGAGTCTCACTCATCATAGACCTAACCATGTCTGACAAGGTCCTGTTTCTCCTTTCGGAGACACCGTTTTGGTGTGGTGTGTAAGGAGCGGTAAATTATGAGAGAATTCCATTTTCTCTCAGATAACCCTGAAACTCGTGGCTCAAATATTCACCACCACGATTTGATCGTAATGTCTTAATCATCTTGCCACGTTGTTTCTCCACTTCATTCCTAAACTCTTTGAACTTTTCAAACGCTTCAGATTTATATCTCATTAGGTATATATACCCAAATCTTGATTTGTCATCTGTAAAGGTAATGAAATAAGAATATCCACCTCTAGCCTCAATAGACATTGGGCCACATACATCAGTATGAATGAGTTCTAACAACTCACTAGCCCTATGACTCTCAAGCCCTTTGGGCTTTTGTTGAATCATTTTCCCAGCTAGACAAGATTCACACTGTCCATGGGATTCCAAATCCATGGAGTCCAGGTATCCATCTCTATGCATCCTAGACAATCTTGTTTCATTTATGTGCCTTAGTCTACAGTGCCAAAGATAAGATTGATTATCCGTCCTAGGTCGTTTCACATCTATATTGAGCACTTCATTTCCCATTTCCAACACATACAATCCATTTATTAAAGAAGCAGTACCGTAAACCATATCATTCAAAATGATAGAAAAAGTACCATCCCTAATACTGAAAGTATAACCATCTTGTTCTAAACAAGAAATTGAAATAATGTTTCTAGAAATATGCGGAACATAAAGACAATTATTCAAATGCAATAAAAGGCCCGTAGGCAAAATAAGGTCAGCATCTCCAACTGAATGAGCAGCAACTCTTGCTCCATTACCAACGCGGAGATCCACCTCGTTTCTATCCAATCTCCTTGGGCTCCTAAGTACCTGCAACATATTGCAGATATGAGAACCGCATCCGGTATCCAATACCCATGAGGATGGATTAGCATAAGAATAATTTATCTCAATCATGAAAATACCTGAGGCAGAAGCATCACCATGCTTCTTGTCCTTCACATTGTTCAGGTAGTCTGGACAATTCCTCTTCCAGTGGCCTTTCTTGCCACAATGGAAGCACTAAGCATCACCCTTGTCCTTAGGTGCCTTCTTACCCTTCTTCTTGCCCTTCTTCTTCTTGGATTTTCCTTTGGGCTTAAGGGGGTCACCTTTTGCAGGCTCCTTACCCTTTCCCTTGGCCTTGCTAGGCCTACCAATCAAAAGAGCCTGTGTCCTATCCTTCTTGATAGACACTTCAGCTGTTGTTAACATGCTTAACAACTCAGGCAAGCTCACTTGCATCCCATGCATATTGTAATTCATGATGAATTGACTGAAGGAAGGTGGAAGTGAGGTGAGGACTAAGTCATTACTGAGCTCGACATCCATGATGAAGCCTAGGTTTCCTAGCTTCTCAATCAGCCCGATCATCTTGAGAACATGGCAGGCAACAGACATGCTCTCAGTCATCCTACAAGAGAACAGTTCTCTTGAGGCCTCATACCTCTCATGCCTGCCTTTAATATCATACAACTCCTTGAGATGTACGATAATAGAGGGAGCATCCATATGCTCATGCTGCTTTTGCAGTTCAGGCGACATGGATGCCAACATGATGCATACTGCCATCACATTGTCATCCAAGTGCTGTTGATGGGTTACGAAATCAAATTCCGCAAACCCTTCTTCCCCTTCCCGTGGAGCTACGGGTATTACAGCATCTAAAACGTAGGCAATCTTTTCGGCCCTTAGAACTATTCTTAGGTTCCGATACCAGTCCATAAAATTTGAACCGGTCAGTTTATTCGTATCGAGTATTGAACGCAGTGACAGTGGATTAGTCATACTATAAGCTGAAAAGGATGTAAAGATAGTTTTAGTTAATATACGGTTATGTAGTTAAAAGCAAATTATTAAAGACTTGAAATAATTTGCCCCTCCCACTATTTTATCTAAGTCAATGACCCTTCCTTTTGACTTAGGGTTAATCTACTTTAGATTTTACCTTAGTGGGATTAAGAGTGCGATTATTTATTTTAATCTCCGTCTGAGACCGCAAGATTAATTTAAATAATGGGTTGATCTTTATCAATAGTATCTCATACCCTCTCTTAACATTAGGTTGACAACTCTTTGTCACTTAGTGGTGCATCTCATGCAACCAACTTAGCACCATTACCCTAAGCACATAAGCCCGGCTGTGCCTGCAACTTATGTCTTAGTTAAGCATTAAACCAGCACCCTAAGTGTCTTACACTTCAAACACTACTCTAGCCCAACGAAATAGAGGGTCCCAACTGAGTTGTGGAGCACCACTATGTAGAAGAGTTTTGAGTAGCATTGGTGGTGGGAGGTAATCATATGCTTAATTATTTATTCCTTTTAAGGGTTCCTTTTATCTTCGGGTTAATTAGGTCCCATCAAACGCATATTGTAAGTTATCATGCTAGTCGTTACCTATGTCAAACATCTATCGGTATACACTAGTCGCTATTGGACAAACATAATAACCATACAAAACGCGGTTTGCCCAATTTATGCATACTAGACGTTCTAATCATACGTGCATATAAACAGTTTATATTGAGATAGCCATGGTGCTCGCGCTTTTGTCCTTTTGCTTCTTTAAGCAACGGCCGCTTGTCGTCTATACGCCACTAGCCTATTTCTCTAATTACAAATAACTAAAGAAACTCCATAACATTTTGGAGGGACAAAATTACAAAATTTAAATTACAAATACACTTGTAAATTAAAATGCGCGATTACACATTAATTTAAAATTCAAAAAAATTCAAATCCGGGCACCATGACCATCCCCTTCCTGTTTGTACCTGAAAAGTTCAAAACTTGCAAACACAAACATTATATTATCACATAACATTTTCACATGTATTTTGACATTTAACATTTAAACATCAAAATAACATCAAGATTCATAATCTTAAATTTCTCATTGGCCGAATTTAAAAACAATTTCAATTCAAATTTTGTTAATTCTTTCTTAAAGAAAACAAAATTAAACCATGCATGTAGCCATAAACCCCTACATGGCCGAATCATATAGGTGACTATATGATAAATTTTGTCACAAAATTTCATGCATATAAATATGACACAATTCATGGAGAAAAATAAGAAATCATTCAAGGTACTCTTAGTACCCTCCATGGCCGAATCTACCCTTTCAAAAAGGGTGTTCCTTTTAAAACTTTCATAAAGAAAAAGAAACTAAACCATGATGCATAATGTTTTATGATCACAGAATCAAATTTACATGTTCATAAAAACAAAAACTTTAACACTTTAAAGGATTTGTGATTCAAAATCCATATGCAGAATTTAAACTTTAACCCTTTAAAGATTTTTGACCGTGAAAAACTCTTTTCACAAACAAAGTACCATCACCCGTCGATGGTAAAGCAACCGGGCTCTGATACCACTTGAAAGTAAACTGGCCTTTGAAGGCCGATGCATGTAAGGTGTAAAACAAAAATTTTACTGCGGAACATACATGCACACATAGGTTCATGCTTTAAGACAGCATGATGTTACCTTGTTTTGGCCTGATCAGTCAGGGAGATCAGATGTCAGGCTTGAAGGGTTCAAACCCTCTAATGGTGATCCACACCACCGTTCGTCAATGATGCAAGAACCCTTTCTTGAAAGCCACCAGATGAACACCACAGTGAGGCTTGCTATGCGCACAAGTGGTGAAGGTGGAGGCTAGGTATTCTGTTTGGAAAGGTGTAGTGAGCTACCCTACAGAATGGTGCATAGATGGAGGAGAGTTGGCTAGGTTTTCACAAAACCCTAAGGTGAGGAACAAGTCATATTATATGCGCACACTTGGAGAGGAGGAGGGAATTAAATCATTCAAAATGAAAAACAAACTTTCAAATCCCTTTGAAATTTGCGCATAGAACAGTGAGATAAGGTGGAGCTGTTGCAAAACTAACTTTGCCAACAACCTCCAATCTTATCCACATGAAATTAAGTTCAAAATAATTTAAACTTAAATTCATAAACTATCATATAGTATATACTTCTCATGCGCATAATTCAGCCCTAGAAGGGGTCCAAATATATTGAGTAGTTGCATTCAAAATTTGAATCAACTCACCCACTGATTCCCTCAACCACCAAATCTGAATGGAGGTTTGTTTTAAGTGATAAGATGACATTCTTATCACCTAAAACTTGCGCACCAAACAGCCAAGGAAGTGCCTCCAAAGATGCTTCTTGATCCAAGGAATATGCTCCAATAAGATCCTGTCTTATCCTTTTGTTATGAAACAACTTTTCAAAACCAATTCAAATTCGAATTCAAACACTTGAATTCAAATGTTCAAACATTCAAATTCAAAATTCAAAATTTCAAATTTCAAATTCAAAATTCGAATTTCAAAATTCAAATCCAAATTCAAATTTCAAAATTCAAATTTCAAATTTCAAATTCCAAATTCGAATTTCGAAATTCAAATTCGAAATTCAAATTTCAAAATTCAAATTTCAAATTCAAAATTCGAAATTCAAATATTTGATTATTAATTTAACTAATTAAATTAATTAGTAATGGCTTGGACTATCCAAGCCCATTACTAAACTCCATGCACCACCCACCCATTTAGGTGGGCTTCCAAACAGCTTCTTGGGCTAACAACACTATTAGGCCCAATACCTTTAAAGCTAGTCCATCATGACTACAAGGTGTTAGTGTGTGACCCATTAGGTCCAACTTAGCTTCTGACATAACTGGGCTTGGGCCCAACAAGCCCACAACCCAATTAATGACAACACAGAGCACTAGCAATGCTTTGTTGCCCCAGAACTAGTCAGATTAATGACTTGATCAACCTATTGCACATATTTGGTTACCGTATGTATTTCCCTTCGTCTCGGTTATATTCCCATTAACCTAGGGTAAGGAAATGTATCAACCCCTGCGGTTTAGGGTAAGCTTTATTCGAAATAGGGAATCTTCAATTTACTGACTCTAAAGGCAGATCATCTCATGATCTCTTTTACTATGCATAGATTCCCGAGTCCCTGTAAATGTCATCCCGATTTCTCCGGTTTACAGATAACCTAATCTCTCACAGAGATTTGACGAATTCTTTCAGCTTATTACCCTAGCCCTGTGCCCTTTAAGGACACGCCCAACAGTATACCTATGAGTCTCCATGTTTCAGGCAGACGAGGTATACAATCAAAACATGCCTTCAAGAACACAGTCTAGGTAATAACTTCTGGTCTAAGGAAAGACATACCCAAACATAAAGAGATTACTCTAATGACACTATCTGTGAGATTTCCTCATAGAGTCTCTTTTTGGGTCTGTTCAGTGCGAGCTATACTCTTATAGGTCCACCCAGGACTTTAGCTAAGATATCTCCATATCTGCAGCTCATGAGGTCTTTACCTTGTATCCATATACAAGTAGATAAGTCGTACTAGTCTTTACTCGAGATCACTGATCCCCAAACTCAGTGTCTCTAGACTAGGAACATATAATTAGGAATAGACATGCAATATCCTTGAATCCTCATGATCGTGATCTCATCACAGATACTCAAGAGATACCTGTTCTATTCCAAGGGGTTTATCCAGTTCGTTCATATAATATTAACAGTAATATCGAGACACAATATGAAACTGAATAAATAGTGCTTTCATTTATTTTCGACAAACAAAGTTCTACATCTAGTGTCCTTTATTTAATCAAAAGATTGTCTCTAGGACACCCATATGCTAACAGTACCTGAGTCGCTAAGAAGGTCCAGAAAAGCAAATTAATGCTAATAAACCCGGATAGTCTTTGAGCTAGTGTGTAAGTAAGCATAGGCAAATATGAGAAAATTGAAAGCCCACTTAGATTCCTAAGCGAAGTTTCAGGCTAAAGACTAAAATGCTTTGCAATGTTATTGTGATGAGTTCTAACCTTTAGAAGTGCAAATGTTGATACCACTCCAGCAACAAAGAATGTACGAAGGTACTCTTGAAATGTGTATCGCATACGTACTCTTAAAATGTGTATCGCATACGTAAACAAGAATCTTAGACTGAAAGATTTTTCTATTATTTTTCCAGCACAATGCTTTCATAGCAGAACCAACCACAGGCATCTACCTCTCACAGCAAAAAAGATGGCAAACATTCAACAAGGACTGCAAACGTTCAAGGTTGAAGATGCAAATCAAGTTAAATGAAGTATAACATACAATGTTAATCAAAGTATCTCAAAATAAAATAGTGTTCTAACATACCTTAGGGATTGTGACTCGAAAGCAGTGCAAATCAAATCAGAGAAGCTCATTCACTTCGTGAGATTAGGATGAAAGGAATTTGGAGTGTCAGGGTTTGTCGAAATCAAAGAATGAAAATGTGGGTGTTAGGGTTCACAAATCTCATTGCTCACGATTTGGCTGGGAATTTTGAATTCAAAGAAAAATGAAATTGGTTTGGGTAATCGTGTATATCCGCTTTGTAAAAGAGTAGGTAACCGAATTGCTTTACAAGGTAAGAAGAGGTTTTGGTTTAAAACCGGTTTTTAGAAAAAATGGTTTTTTAAGTATGGACCGGTTTGGATTCAGTTCACTCCAGATAATTTGGATATTTTGAACAGCCCTACTGAAGAGATTTAATTAAGCATAACTCCACATGAATTAGAACACATTTGGGGTAAAATACTAGATCATGAATTTATCTGTCTACAACACATTCAACTAATACTTTATTGATCAACCTTGGAGTAAACAGCAACTCTATAGTTTACCAACGAAACAACACCAAGAATGGTGTCCCTTTCATAATTCATGCACGTCATGTCTCTGCCCTTCACTAATTTTCAAGTGCAATATCAAGTTGAAAGAAAAACAAAAAAAATCAACTGTCAAAAAGGGTTTGGAACTTCACTCGCTTTTTAACACTACACATTCGATCATATCCGATGCCAATCTTGCTATGCATCAACTTCATTGCCAAATCTGCATTACCAGCTTTCCTCAAGGCATTAATCAGAACAGTACGAATTCTTCCAGGTATTTCTCTACCCCTATCAACAATCCCATCAGCCAATTTGCATGCTTCCTTCACACGACCAGCTTTGCACAACACATTAATCATATCTTCATAAGCAGTTTCAAGAACAATTCCTATGGGGGCAAGCTCATCCTTGCAAGCTCTTGCAACCTTACCCGAAAGACACAGTCCAATTGAAAGAGCCCTAAAAGAGGCAACATTTGGTGTCACACCTTTGTCAATCATCATGTCCCACATTTTCAATGCCTCTTCATTCCTATGCTCTTTGAAGAGCTCACTGATAAGTATAGTATACGTATAAACAGTCTGCTCACAACCTACCGTCTCCATCTGCTTAAACCGCGCCAGACCTTCATCAATCCTCCCACACTTGCACAACCCATCAATGAGGGCATTATAGCAATATGAATCCCTCATACATCCCTTCTCTTCCATCTTATCAAACAGCCTCTCAGCTTCATCCACTCTCCCCACCTTTCCAAGCCCATCAATCAGACTCGAATAAAACACGGCATTAACAGCAACACCATTGTCCCTACAAAACTCGAAATAACTCACGGCTTCCTCAAGCCTCCCACTCTTACACAAACCATTAACAACAGCTCCATAAGTAACCTCATCCGGCTCAATCCCATCCATCTTCATCCTCTCAAATAACCTTAAAGCCCCATCCGTATTCCCAATCTTAGCATAAGAATCAATCAGAGCAGTATATATAGCCTTATTAACTCTACAACCTTTCTGTTGGAAATTTCAATTCCTCTGATATCACTTGTTGGAGATGAAATAAGAAGAATAGAATGTAATTCACAGGTCCTCTAATGGTGTTTCTCACAAACACAGAACACACAGATTTTCTCTGAATAAACCTCTTACTATTACTGTATATGCCAAGCCACTTTACAATGGTTTACATGGTGCTATTTAAAAGCATTAGCAAATGATTTAAGAAAACTAATGACCAACTTAGGAAATCTAAACATAATAATGACTACTTCATAGAAACTCTAAACTCATTAATGTCCACTAACAAATTCCTAAGGACACATCCCTTCACCAAAAACTCTTCATTTTCTATTTTCTTTAATTAAATAAAGTTTAAACCAACAAAACTCCCCCTTAAACTTTAATATCTCTACCGTCCTTCATTCCCATCTTCTTCTTGCAATTCTCAAACAACAACGTCGGCAGGGGCTTTGTGAAAATATCTCCAACTTGATCTCGGCTTGCAACTTGAGTGAGTTCCACCTTTCCTTCTTTGACTTGATCTCGGATGAAATGGAACCTGACATCAATATGCTTACTTCTTTCATGGTTGACCGGGTTCTTTGCTAACTCGATCGCAGATTTGTTGTCAACACGGATTTCAGTTGAACCGACTTGCTCTTGCTCCAACTTGCTCAGTAAATTTCTCAGCCAAATTGCATGACAAACACACCAGGAAGCAGCAACGTACTCGGCTTCGCATGTAGATAAAGTCACAATAGGTTCCTTCTTTGACACCCACGTGAATGCCGTGTTTCCCATGAAAAATACATAGCCAGCCGTGCTCTTCCTGTCATCAACATCTCCGCACCAATCACTATCCGAATATCCTGTCAGTTTGTACTTATCCGACTTCGAGTAATGAAGTCCTTGCGAGATTGTTCCATGAACATATCTTAAAATTCTCTTTGCCGCCTTCCAATGAGTATAGCTCGGCTCTTCCATAAATCGGCTTATTATTCCAACACTCAGACACAGATCCGGTCTCGTACACGTCAAGTACCTCAGACTTCCAACTAGACTCCGATAAACACTCGGATCTACCTTTTCACCTCCATCATATCTTGAAAGTTTAACACCGGGTTCCATAGGGGTTGAAACCGGGTTGCAATTACTCATTTTAAACTTCTCTAAAATTCCTTTTGCATAGGTTTCCTGAGAAACGAAAATCCCAGATTTGTCTTGTCTGACCTCCAAACCAAGAAAATATTTCATCAGACCAAGATCCGTCATCTCGAACTCCTTCGTCATTTTATTCTTGAAATCTTGAATCATCCCTTCATCATTACCCAAGAAAATCAGATCATCAACATATAGAACAACAAGTAGAATTTTACTTCCCTTTTTCTTCACATAGAGTGCATGTTCATACGGACATTGTTCAAGTCCATCTTTCTTGAAGTAATTGTCAATTCTTGTGTTCCAGGCTCTTGGGGCCTGCTTCAACCCATACAAAGCTTTCTTCAGTCTCAACACTTTTCTTTCTTGTCCTGCTTTCATGAAGCCCGGAGGTTGTTCCAGATATACCTCCTCTTCGAGTACTCCATTTAAGAATGCCGACTTCACATCCATCTGATAGATCGGCCATCCGAACTGGGCTGCTTGAGAAATTAACAGCCTGATAGTCTCCATTCTTGCTACGGGTGCGAACACCTCGTCATAGTCAATGCCGGCCTTCTGCCTATACCCTTTCGCCACCAGCCGGGCTTTATATCTTTCGATCTCCCCTTTAGCATTCATTTTCTTTTTGTACACCCATTTCACACCAATGGGCCGACTTCCTTTGGGTAGCTCGGCTAACTCCCACGTCTTGTTCTTTTCTATTGCTTTAATTTCCTCCTCCATGGCTGATTGCCATTTCACATTTCGAATTGCTTCTTCAAAACTCACTTCCTCAGAGTCTGCTAACAAACATACCAGGTGTGCTTCACTGGTGGAATCATACAGATCTTGTAGACTCCTCATCCTTGGTTGTCTCAACTCTTCTTCACCATCAGAAACTTCAGGATTTGCAGGGATATAGGTCGAAGGTTGTTTGACCTCAATTGATCTATTTCCGGGTTCCACATTGTCCCCTGATAGACTATTCCAGTCCCAAGCATCTTCTTCATTCACTTTCACATCTCGGCTAACCAGCACCTTTTTACTAACGGGATCCAACAACTTGTATCCCTTCGTCTTCTCATCATAACCAATAAACACAAACTTCTTACTCTTATCTTCTAGTTTTGTCCTTAACTGATCTGGTATGTGTGCATAAGCAACACTCCCAAAGACTCTAAAGTGACCCACTGAGGGCTTCAATCCGCTCCATGCTTCTTGCGGAGTCTTGTCATTCAAATTCGAATGTGCACATCTGTTCTGCACATACACTGCACATTGTACAGCTTCTCCCCAGAACTCTTTTGGCATGTTTTTCGTCTTTAACATAGATCGGACCATATCCAGGATAGTCCGGTTCTTTCTTTCAGCTACTCCATTCTGCTGGGGCGAGTATGGTGCGGTCAGGAACCGCCTTATCCCATGTTCTTCACAGTACTTCTTGAAAGCTGTTGACACGTACTCCCCACCTCGGTCTGAACGGACCGACTTGATGTACCTCCCAGTACCATTTTCTATCATCATTTTAAAGTTCCTAAATGCCTCTAGCACCTCGGATTTTTCTTTCAAAAAATACACCCAAGTCTTTCGACTAAAATCATCAATAAACGTTACAAAATACTTCTTACCACTGAATGACCCGGGAGTAATGGGTCCACACAGGTCGGTATGAATTAATTCCAGAGGCTGCCTAGCTCGGTATCTCGCCATCCTTTGGAATGGGCTCCTCGTATGTTTTCCCAATACGCAGTCCTCACAAAAATTTCTTTCAGAGTTAATCTTTGGCAGTCCCACCACCATGTTCTTCTTCATCATCTCGGTCAGACCACCATAATGAAGGTGTCCAAACCGTCGATGCCACAACGACATTTTATCCTCCACCTAGGCTTGCAGACAACCGACCTCCATACTCCTCAGACTCAGCTTGTACATTCTATTTTCTCCATCTGAACTCGGGCTATGAGACGCCCTTGTTTATCTTTCAGCAGCAGAACTCGGTCTGTCATTAGAACCGAGTAGCCTTTCTCCATCAATTGTCCAATGCTCAGAATATTGCTTTTGAGCTCAGGCACGTAATACACGTCCCGAATTGTACCAATTCGTCCATCTCTTTGCAAGAAACAGATCGTACCTCGGCCTTTCACATCAATTTTGGACGCGTCTCCAAAAGAGACATGTCCAGCTTCCACCGTTCTCAACTCTTTGAACAAATGTTTGTAACCACACATGTGATTACTGGCACCAGTATCCAGGTACCACTCCGACTCAACCTTCGAGCTAGTTTCACCATGTGCTAAAATCAGAACTCCATCTTTTATTTCTCCTTCTGCAGTAAAGTTTGAAGCCTCATCAACTCTCCTTTCATCTCGGCAATCCTTAGCGAAATGCCCAACTCGGCCACAGTTATAACACTTGTCCGAGTTGCAATCTCTTGAATAATGTCCATACTTTCCACATTTGTAACATTCCACGTTTGATTGGTTTGTCCATCGGCCTCTTCCACCTCGACCACGTCCTCTACCTCTCCAATTTTGCTGACTCGTCTCAGCTCTTTCTTCATGTTTCACCTCCTGACCTCGGCCACGACCTCCTCGGCCACGTCCACTTCGTCCACGACCTCTACCTCGGACATTCTGAGAGTAGAGTACCTTTTCATCCTTGATATTTGCTTTTGACTGAAGTGCTTGCTCCAGTGTCTCTTCTTTCTTCTTTTTCTTGCGCTGTTCATGCGCCTCAAGAGAACCTGCTAGCTCTTCAACAGAGAGCGTAGCTAAGTCCTTAGACTCCTCAATTGCACATACCACGTTCTCGAAGTCGTCTGTCAACGACCTCAGAATTTTTTCAACGACTCTGGAGTCGGTCAACACCTCTCCATTTCGTTTCAACTGGTTCACCACGGTTTGAACCCGGGTGATGAAGTCCGACACTCCTTCGGTTTCCTTCATCTTCATCCCCTCTAACTCTCCTCTTAGAGTTTGAAGTCGGACCTGCTTCACACGGTCCGCGCCTTTGTAAGTCATTTCCAATATATCCCAAGCTTCCTTTGCCGTCGTCGCACCTCCAATCTTTTCAAGACCACCGCTTCCTTCAACGGCTTGAAACATCATAAATAGTGCCGCTGCATCCTTTGATCTCAACACACTCAATTGCTTGAGTTGATTTGCTGAATATCCTTCCGTTGTATCAGGTTCTACGAACCCATTTTGCACCAACCCCCAACTGTCATAAGCTCGTAGAAGGGCCTTCATTTGGATACTCCAGTTTTCATAATTCACCTTTGTCAGGCGGGGCACTGGCAGACTATTACTCATATTTTCCATTGGCTCAAGCTCTGATACCAATTTGTAATTCACAGGTCCTCTAATGGTGTTTCTCTCAAGAACACAGAACACACAGATTTTCTCTGAATAAACCTCTTACTATTACTGTATATGCCAAGCCAATTTACAATGGTTTACATGGTGCTATTTAAAAGCATTAGCAAATGATTTAAGAAAACTAATGACCAACTTAGGAAATCTAAACATAATAATAACTACTTCATAGAAACTCTAAACTCATTAATGTCCACTAACAAATTCCTAAGGACACATCCCTTCACCAAAAACTCTTCATTTTCTATTTTCTTTAATTAAATAAAGTTTAAACCAACATAGAACAAAAAGAGAGAGAAGATTTAATAATTTAATAATACAAAAAGAGAGAGAAGAAACTGATGCAGCACTTGAGATGAAAAATAGAAAGAGAGAGTTCTATTAGTGTGTGAGAAAAATAGTATTGAAATACTGTTAGAGAGAGTTTGAGAAAGAGTTATCTTTGAGAAGAAAAATTAGTGATAGTGTTGTAACACTTGTATTTTGTTTGTAAAAGTTTGATACTATTTTATTTGTTCTATTCTTCTTATTTCATCTCCAACAAGTGATATCAGAGGAATTGAAATTTCCAATAATTGGTATCAGAGCCTGGTTCGATCAAAGAAGTGAATCAGAGCCTCGTTCGATCAAAGAGGCAAATTAAAGCCCTCAATTTGGGAGCTGTGGTGAAGAGAAGTGCTGAAGCATTGTGAAAGAAAAATAAGAGTTTCAAAGCTACGTTCTGGGAGCCGTGATGGAGATTCCA
Organism: Gastrolobium villosum; assembly: GCA_032173675.1. Classification (NCBI taxonomy): domain Eukaryota; kingdom Viridiplantae; phylum Streptophyta; class Magnoliopsida; order Fabales; family Fabaceae; genus Gastrolobium; species Gastrolobium villosum. Next base: position 77,114 of record JAVKPL010014458.1, read on the forward strand.
AAATTTTATGGAAATGAAGGAGATGATGAAGCCTCAAGATGGTTAATTTGTTTGAAAGAATATTTTCAGGCAGAGAAAATCGATGAAGATGCAAAGTTTATGGAAGCTGTGAGAAGACTAAGAGGAAGCGCGTTTAGTTGGTATCAAGAATGGTGTCAAGGATGGATATGGTCCAATCTTGATGCAAACTGGAAGGACTTTGAGAAGGCGTTTAAAGCAAAATATCTGCCTGAAGTTTGTCTTATTGATGATGACACAGAATCAAGCAATCCAGAATCAGAACTTGATATCCAAAATGAATTGGAGTCAGAAAAATCAGAGACTGAAGAAGAAGAAGAAGAAGAAGAACATCAAGAAGAAACTGAGGCTGAAGATGATATGGAAGAAGATAAAGAAGATGCTGAGTGGATGAATAAATCTGCTTTGATGAAAGAAAATGAAGAAAAAAAAGAAGGAGAAGGTGACAACGAGCATAGCAGTGATCCTGACGAAGTCGATGATGATGAGGAGGAACGTGAGGAAGAAGAAGATTTGGGAAAAATTGTTTGCTATTTAGGTACTGCTGAGGAAGAGGAAACATCTAGTCATTTTGAACAGAAAGTGAAGCCATGGAGCAGTAGCAACAAGTCAGGGGGAGTACCAACAAAGAAGACGAATAAAGGAGAAATAATTCCAGTAAAAGAAAAACAAACTCTCGTGGATGTGCCAGAAAAGCAAAAGAAAGAAGATATTATGAAAAATGAGCAAAGTGAAAAACCCAGAATTACTTGGTCAAATTTGGCAGAGATCGTGCATGCACCAGAGATGCCACAAACATCACAAACACCGAAAAAGATTGTTTATCTTCCACCAGTCCCGAAGCTACCAGACAAATGTGTTTAACAAAACATGTTTTCTTATGCAAAGTTAAATTTGAGGGGGAGTGTTAGAAAACAAATTTAACTTTGCAACTTCCCACCGCCATTGAAGAAGAATCTACACATCTACTAGAGGAGCCTGCGCATGGATTACTAACAAATAATTTAATAATACAAAATGAGAGAGAAATCAAATTGGCAAAGCAAAAGAAAAAGTCGATTGATGGAAAATAAAAAGTTGTAGAAAACTTCAGAATAATTGGCAAAGTAAGAAGAAAAGACAAAGTTGGAAAATTGAAGAAAGTTGTAGTTGTTATAAAAAATAATATTAAAAAAAGGAAAGAGAAACGAAGGAAAGTTTGAGAAGGTTGGAGAATAAGGTTAGGAAAGTAGGTTGTAGAAATTAGAATATTATATTATATTATTAAGAGAAGAAAAGTCGGTTGATGAAGTTTTGTTTTGAATATTATATTATATTGTTTTTAGGAAAGTCGGTTGTAGCAGGCTATATATAGCACTGCATGTTTAGTATGTGTGGAGAGTAGATTTAAGGGTTAGAAAAAAGAGAGAGAAGAAACTGATGCAGCACTTGAGATGAAAAATAGAAAGAGAGAGTTCTATTAGTGTGTGAGAAAAATAGTATTGAAATACTGTTAGAGAGAGTTTGAGAAAGAGTTATCTTTGAGAAGAAAAATTAGTGATAGTGTTGTAACACTTGTATTTTGTTTGTAAAAGTTTGATACTATTTTATTTTCCATCAACCGACTTTTTCTTTTGCTTTGCCAATTTGATTTCTCTCTCATTTTGTATTATTAAATTATTTGTTAGTAATCCATGCGCAGGCTCTTCTAGTAGATGTGTAGATTCTTCTTCAATGGCGGTGGGAAGTTGCAAAGTTAAATTTGTTTTCTAACACTTTCGAAATCATAGTCTCAAATACATTACAACCTTCAACAACTTCCCCCTGCCTGCACAACCCACATATCACTAAACTATAAGCATGAGAAGGAACCTCTAATCCCTTATCATCTGTTACGGATAAAGGTCTTCCATCAACTGCCACCCTAGGATATCTCCTTAGGAGATATGGCCAGATCTCAACAGTTGAAACAAACTGATTGAGGCCGACTAAGTCGGACAGAATCTCAACTGGGAGAGCTCAGCGACTGGAAACCTAGCCAGGTAACCCTATAAATAAGAGCTCAGACATCCCAGGTACTCACCTCTGAATCGCCTTGCTTATTCCACTCATTGTGCACACACCACCCCTTGGTTGTAAAACCTATTGCTTGTGCGCAGTGATTGGGACCTCGGCATTTAAGCCTAGTATATCAGGCATATACGCTATCTCTGAGCGCATACCATCTGGTATAGCAATACGGTCTACCTCGGACCTAACATTGGCACCGTCTGTGGGAAATCGGTAAAATTCGATTCCCATACCACAATGACCAACACACGATCCACGTCGGGAAATGCTCAGGGGCCATCCCAAATGTCTGGTTTGGAGCAGCTCCAGGCTTCCGCTAGCCTGGTTCTGGTGGACGTACAGGTCGAAGGGGTCGGGTTACAGGGGCCGACTCCTAGACCACCAATCGGAAACACAGCAATTATAACCCGCCCATCTGAGCCACCAAATGTTACCTCAATGGCGATGGGTGCAATCCTCCAGCGGATGCAGGAAATGGAAAACAGATTCCTAACCCAGCAACAATTAGATGCTGAAAGAATGGCGACACTTGAAGCTGAATTACGAAACCGGACCGCTCAAGGCGGAACCGGAAGCGGATCACAAGCGCAGGACGGGGGAAACCCGCACCAAAATACTGGCGGAAACGCTAATGCAGGCAACGGTGGGACCCAACACCAAAACACCCCCGCTGCCGAAGTCAATGTCTTGGAAACTCTGGCTCTTCACCTCGGCAATCAGCAAGAGGTCGGAGGCCAGAACAATGCCAACAACCAAATTATCTGAATGACGATGAAGCTAATGATAGCCCATTCACTGAAAGACTAATGAACCTGGCCATCCCCCCGAGATTCAAAAGCACCAGAATACCTCCATATGATGGGAGTCAAGACCCGGAAGCCCACTTGGAGGCTTTCAAAACTGTAATGCTGTTTAATGGGATCACAGGACCCATCAAGGCCAGAATTTTCGCAACAACCCTAACGGGACAGGCAATGACCTGGATCACCAGGCTGCCCAAAAATTCAATTCACTCGTTTGAAGATTTAGCTCGGACTTTCCGCCTCAACTTCGCAACCAGCAAAGTGCATCCCATGCCGGCATATGCACTAGGAAGAATTCGTCAGAAAGATAAATAATCATTGAGAAAATACCTTGATCGATTCAAAGATGCAGCACTGAAGGTCCGCGGTCTCACCGAAGCCGTGCACCTCCACCTAATCATTTCGGGATTAGATGGGGACTCCCCACTTGCTAGGTCGATCTACAAGAACCCGGTCAATGACCTTGAAGAGTTCCGACGTAGGTCGGACAAATACATCGATGTGGAGGATATGCAGTAGGTTTACGTCGAGTCTCGTGGGCGGAGCCCGTCAAGAAGGAGTCCAAACAAGTAGAACGGTAGAGATCGGGATCACAAGGGGTCCAAAAGAGGAAACGAGGCTCGCGAGAAGAAGGCGGAAGATCGCTCTCCCAGAAGGAAGTTTGAAGACTACACCCCACTGAACATGCCCAGATCCAAGATCTGGAGAGAAGTTGTTAGCATATGGGTGTCCTAGAGACAATCCTTTGATTAAATAAAGGACACTAGATGTAGAACTTTGTTTGTCGCAAATAAATGAAAGCACTATTTATTCAGTTTCATATTGTGTCTTGATATTACTATTAATATTATATGAACGAACTGGATAAACCCCTTGGAATAGAACAGGTATCTCTTGAGTATCTGTGATGAGATCACGATCATGAGGATTCAAGGATATTACATGTCTATTCCTAATTATATGTTCCTAGTCTAGAGACACTGAGTTTGGGGATCAGTGATCTCGAGTAAAGACTAGTACGACTTATCTACTTGTATATGGATACAAGGTAAAGACCTCATGAGCTGCAGATATGGTGATATCTTAGCTAAAGTCGTGGGTGGACCTATAAGAGTATAGCTCGCACTGAACAGACCCAAAAAGAGACTCTATGAGGAAATCTCACAGATAGTGTCATTAGAGTAATCTCTTTATGTTTGGGTATGTCTTTCCTTAGACCAGAAGTTATTACCTAGACTGTGTTCTTGAAGGCATGTTTTGATTGTATGCCTCGTCTGCCTGAAACATGGAGACTCATAGGTATACTGTTGGGCGTGTCCTTAAAGGGCACAGGGCTAGGGTGATAAACTGAAGGAATTCGTCAAATCTCTGTGAGAGATTAGGTTATCTGTAAACCGGAGAAATCGGGATGACATTTACAGGGACTCGGGAATCTATGCATAGTAAAAGAGATCATGAGATGATCTGCCTTTAGAGTCAGTAAATTGAAGATTCCCTATTTCGAATAAAGCTTACCCTAAACCGCAGAGGTTGATACATTTCCTTACCCTAGGTTAATGGGAAGATAACCGAGACGAAGGAAAATACATACGGTAACCAAATATGTGCAATAGGATGATCAAGTCATTAATCTGACTAGTTCTGGGGCAACAAAGCATTGCTAGTGCTCTGTGTTGTCATTAATTGGGTTGTGGGCTTGTTGGGCCCAAGCCCAGTTATGTCAGAAGCTAAGTTGGACCTAATGGGTCACACACTAACACCTTGTAGTCATGATGGACTAGCTTTAAATGTATTGGGCCTAATAATGGTTGTTAGCCCAAGAAGCTGTTTGGAAGCCCACCTAAATGGGTGGGTGGTGCATGGAGCTTAGTAATGGGCTTGGATAGTCCAAGCCATTACTAATTAATTTAATTAGTTAAATTAATAATCAAATATTTAAATTCCGAATTTTGAATTTGAAATTTGAATTTAGAATTTGAATTTCGAAATTCGAATTTTGAATTTGAAATTTGAAATTTGAAATTTGAATTTTTAAATTTGAATTTGGATTTGAATTTTGAAATTCGAATTTTGAATTTGAAATTTGAAATTTTGAATTTTGAATTTGAATGTTTGAACGTTTGAATTCAAGTGTTTGAATTTGAATTGGTTTTGAAAAGTTGTTTCATAACAAAAGGATAAGACAGGATCTTATTGGAGCATATTCCTTGGATCAAGAAGCATCTTTGGAGCACTTCCTTGGCTGTTTGGTGCGCTAGTTTAAGTGATAAGGATGTCATCTTATCACTTAAAACAAAGCTCCATTCAGATTTGGTGGTTGAGGGAATCAGTGGTTGAGTTGATTCAAATTTTGAATGCAACTACTCAATATATTTGGACCCCTTCTAGGGCTGAATTATGCGCATGAAAAGTATATACTATATGATAGTTTATGAATTTAAGTTTAAATTATTTTGAACTTAATTTCATGTGGATAAGATTGGAGGTTGTTGGCAAAATTGGTTTTGCAACAGCTCCACCTTATCCTCACTGTTCCATGCGCAAATCTCAAAGCAGTTTGAAAGTTGGTTTTCATTTTGAATGATTTAAATCTCTCCTCCTCTCCAAGTGTGCGCATAACACTTGTTCACCACCTTAGGGTTTTGAGAAAACCTAGCCAACTCTCCTCCATCTATGCACCATTCTGTAGGGTAGTTCACTACACCTTTCCAAACAGAATACCTAGCCTCCACCTTCACCACTTGTGCGCATAGCAAGCCTCACTGTGGTGTTCATCTGGTGGCTTTCAAGAAAGGGTTCTTGCATCATTGACGAACGGTGGTGTGGATCACCATTAGAGGGTTTGAACCCTTCAAGCCTGACATCTGATCTCCCTGACTGATCAGGCCAAAAACAAGGTAACATCATGCTGTCTTAAAGCATGAACCTATGTGTGCATGTATGTTCCGCAGTAAAATTTTTGTTTTACACCTTACATGCATCGGCCTTCAAAGGCCAGTTTACTTTCAAGTGGTATCAGAGCCGGGTTGCTTTACCATCGGCGGGTGATGGTACCTTGTTTGTGAAAGGAGTTTTTCACGGTCAAAAATCTTTAAAGGGTTAAAGTTTAAATTCTGCATATGGATTTTGAATCACAAATCCTTTAAAGTGTTAAAGTTTTTGTTTTTATGAACATGTAAATTTGATTCTGTGTTCATAAAACATTATGCATCATGGTTTAGTTTCTTTTTCTTTATGAAAGTTTTAAAAGGATCACCCTTTTTGAAAGGGTAGATTCGGCCATGGAGGGTACTAAGAGTACCTTGAATGATTTCTTATTTTTCTCCATGAATTGTGTCATGTTTATATGCATGAAATTTTGTGACAAAATTTATCATATAGTCACCTATATGATTCGGCCATGAAGGAGTTTATGGCTACATGCATGGTTTAATTTTGTTTTCTTTGAGAAAGAATTAACAAAATTTGAATTAAAATTGTTTTTAAATTCGGCCAATGAGAAATTTAAGATTATGAATCTTGATGTTATTTTGATGTTTAAATGTTAAATGTCAAAATATATGTGAAAATATTATGTGATAATATAATGTTTGTGTTTGCAAGTTTTGAACTTTTCAGGTACAAACAGGAAGGGGATGGTCATGGTGCCCGGATTTGAATTTTGAATTTTAAATTAATGTGTAATCGCGCCTTTTAATTTACAAGTGTATTTGTAATTTAAATTTTGTAATTTTGTCCCTCCAAAGATGTTATGGAGTTTCTTTAATTATTTGTAATTAGAGAAATAGGCTAGTGGCGTATAGACGACAAGCGGCCGTTGCTTAAAGAAGCACAAAGGACAAAAGCGCGAGCACTATGGCTATCTCAATATAAACTGTTTATATGCATGTATGATTAGAACGTCTAGTATGCATGAATTGGGCAAACCGCGTTTTGTATGGTTATTATGTTTGTCCAATAGCGACTAGTGTATACCGATAGATGTTTGACATAGGTAACGACTAGCATGATAACTTACAATATGCGTTTGATGGGACCTAATTAACCCCAAGATAAAAGGAATAAATAATTAAGCATATGATTACCTCCCACCACCAACGCTAATCAAAACTCTTCTACATAGTGGTGCTCCACAACTCAGTTGGGACCCACTATTTTGTTGCGCTAGAGTAGTGTTTGAAGTGTAAGACACTTAGGGTGCTGGTTTAGTGCTTAACTAAGACATAAGTTGCAGGCACAGCCGGGCTTATGTGCTTAGGGTAATGGTGCTAGGTTGGTTGCATGAGATGCACCGCTAAGTGACAAAGAGTTGTCAACCTAATGTTAAGAGAGGGTATGAGATACTGTTGATAAAGATCAACCCTTTATTTAAATTAATCTTGCGGTCTCAGACAGAGATTAAAATAAATAATCGCACTCTTAATCCCACTAAGGTAAAATCTAAAGTAGATTAACCCTAAGTCAAAAGGAAGGGTCATTGACTTAGATAAAATAGTGGGAGGGGCAAATTATTTAAAGTCTTTAATAATTTTCTTTTAACTACATAACCGTATATTAACTAAAATCATATTTACGTCTTTTTCAGCTTTTAGTATGACTAATCAACGGTCACTGCATTCAATTCTCGATACGAATGAACTGACCGGTTCAAATTTTATGGACTGGTATCGGAACTTAAGAATTGCTCTTAAGACCGAAAAGATAGCTTATGTCCTGGACACTGCTTTGCCTATTGCGCCTAAGGAAGGGGAAGATGGGTTCACGGAATTTGATTTCGAAACCCACAAGCAACACATGGATGATAATGTGTTGGCTTGTTGCATCATGCTGGCATCCATGTCGCCTGAACTGCGTAAACAGCACGAGCATATGGATGCCCCCTCTATTATCATGCATCTCGAGGAGTTGTATGATATTAAAGGCAGACATGAGAGGTACGAGACCTTTAGGGAATTGTTCCTGTGCAAGATGACTGAAGGCATGTGTTTTAACCGCCATGTACTGAAGATGATGGCACTCATTGAGAAGCTAGAGGGTCTAGGGTTCACAATGGGTGCTGAATTAATTAATGACTTAGTTCTATCATCACTTCCTCCTTCTTTCAGTGAATTCATAATGGATTACAACATGCATGGGATGTTTGTGAGCTTGCCAGAGTTATTAAGGATGTCAACGACTGCTGAAATGTCTATCAAGAAGGATGAGACACAAGCTCTTATGATTGGTGGGCCTGAAAGGGCCATGGGTAAGGGCAAGGAGCCTGCAAAAGGCAACTCCCTTAAGCCCAAAGGAAAACCCAATAAGAAAAAGGGCAAAAAGAAAGGTAAGGGAGCACCCAAGGACAAAAGCGATGCTGTGTGCTTCCATTGTGGCAAATATGGCCATTGGAAAGGGAATTGTCCAGACTACCTGAAGAGTGTGAAGGAGCATGGTGATGCTTCAACCTCAGGTATTCACATGATTGAGATAAATTGTTGTTATGCTAATCCAACTTTATAAGGTATTGGATACCGGTTATGGTTCTTATTATCTGCAATGTGTTGCAGGTGCTTAGAAGCCTAGAAGATTGGAGAAGAACGAGGTGGACCCCGCGCAGGTGATGAAGCAAGAGTTGTTGCTCATGCTGGTGGGGATACCGACCTCATTAGCCTACGGGCACTTTATTGCATTTGAATAATTGTCTTTAAGTTCCCGGCATTTTTGGAAATATTATTTCTTGTTTAGAACAAGATGGTTTTGCTTTAACTATTAAGGATGGTACATTTTCTATCATTTCGAATGATATTGTCATGGTACGCTTCTTTAATTAATGGCTTGTATGTTTTGGAAATGGGAACTAAAGTGCTCAATCAAGATGTGAAATGACCTAGGATAGATAATCAATCCTATCTTTGGCACTATAGACTAAGTGTAACGCCCTCCCTTGTATGCATCCAGAGTCGTTTGCTAAGCGGAATTAGAGTCGTTAACGTCACATGAGCTATCAAAGATACAACAGTTCTTATCACTTCTTTGTGGACGATGAAAAATGTTTCAAGTGATTTAGAAAGAGCACGTTTGGGGCTTCGCGTGCATATAGAATAATAGTAAATCAGAGTTCGTTTGTTCATAAAAACACCATCCGTAAGGTGCACCGTAAAAATTTCAGCACATAAGTCTTTCGAAAATTCCTTTCACAAACGTTTTCCAAAAATAGCCGCTGTTCATAAAAATTCAAGATAAAATA
>JAVKPL010014460.1:0-86925 GCA_032173675.1 Gastrolobium villosum
CGAATCACAGGGCGGAGATTCCGGAGGACACCCAATGATAGCACCATTGCTCACATAGGCTTGAGAATGGATGCCACGAGTGGAAAACTGCAACCCGGGATTCACAACCCGCAATTGGCTAAGGGCATTCTCAAAAGAACCCGTTATGGCCTTTTCGAGTTCCCTCCTATAAGCTTGGGCAGTGGACTCGGATTCCTCCAGCTTCGCCTCCAGATTCTCAAAATTCTGCTTAATAGCCGTCAACGACTTATGATTAAAGTCATGCACAGATTTAAGGTCCTTGAATTCTTTCTGGGCTTTGGCCAAGGCCTCCCTAGTGGAGGAAAGATCCTCCGTAAGCTTCTCTCCTTCCGTCTTTTCCTTCGCCAGTGCATCCTTGACCTCTTTTAACTCGGCCAGGAGCTTCGACTTCTCGGCCAGGAGCTTCGACTTCTCTCCTTGGCAAGCAGCTAAGTCGTTGTAGGTCCGAAGATAATCCTTCTTCAGCGACAGCAGAGGTCGGACCATACCCGACATCTTCATACAACCAATCTCCATATCTTCCAGTTCTTTGACTTGTGCGGCTGTGAAGGGAGAAGAGTTGAAAAATATCTCTGGCGGGCAGATGGCTTCGCGGAGAGGGTTGGTAAGACCTGATTTCCACAACATATGTTTGGAAATCCCAGCAGGAGGAGGGGGCATGATGACGGCCGGGGTCACCACTGGAGCGGCCGGAGTGCTCTTATCCGGTTTTCCCTTTGGTTTTTCTACAGCCTTAGGTTTCTCAGCAGCGGGTTTCTTAGGCTGCTCATCGACAACTTTCCGCTTTTTGCTGGGCGGATCTGCAGCTTTGGCAGGAGCACCTCGGCTCAAAACAGATAACCAACTAGGTTGGTCATTTTTCTTACTGGTTTGATCCTCTTGAGCCTGACCCACCATATCTGGAACTATAAAGCAAATGTTAGGTACGGCAACAAAAATTTTCAGGAGACAATTAAAAAATACAAGGATGAACATACTTAATTCCAGGTCAAGCTCCTCTTGAGATTTGTAAATCAACGAGGCAACACTGGCAGGCTGTCGGGTTTGTAGATAACTCCCAATAGCAATAGCCGTGTTGATATCCGAAGGGCTCAACTCGGATTCGTTAAAACGGTAACTTGCGGGGGGAAACCGGAAGTGGTCAAACGACCAGCATAAAGGAAATTTTCCCTCTACATCCTTAGTCCCGCAATTATTAAGAAACCACACCTCCTTTTCAGGATGGGAGGAAACTTTGAAAAACTGATCCTTAAAATGTTTAAAGGAGTCAGTATAAACTCGGAACAACCTGCGACCTGGGACTCCGCGAACTGTAACCCATCCCTTCCGTTCAGGAGGTTCGCGACCGGTGCGGCAGGATACAACTTGAAAAAAATAGAAAAAGACACAAACTGACGGGACGAGCGTCAGATACGCACAAAAACGTTCAAAAGCTTTCACAAAACCCCAGCCATTGGGGTGGAGTTGAGTGGGACATATGTGCAAATGATTAAGAATTTCCATCTGAAACTCGGTCAGGGGAAATCGAACACCGAGTTGTGTTATCACATCTCGGTAAAAAAAGAAAGAGCAGGGCTCATTCTCTGCCCCTCCAGAACACACGGGTTCATCTTCGGAGGGAGGGCAAATATCATAATTTTCCAATTGCCCAACAGGAAGACTAGCCACGTCATCGGAATTCATTCCGGACGTCGTATTTAAAACCTCATATGTCACCCAAGGGAACTGAGCAACTAGAGAAGAAGGGGGAGACTCGAAACACGACTCGCTTGAACCCGACTCATTTACATCTTCAGGAACACATGCCATTAAAACCTAGAAATAAAAAGCAAACAAAAAGGGTATCAGATGAGGATGGATATACCTGAAATAAAAGTGCTATCAGATGAATCACTAGATGACGACGACGAAAGGTCAGAAATCATAATTGGTTCATCAACTCGGCCGGATAGAGGAATAGGAACTGGAGTGCTCCCATGACGACAACTATCAAGGGTAGACTCCGCTAAAGAACTACATCCTTGCTGGACGAGTTGAGAACTCAGGTAAACGCATGAAAAACAAGGGCCATCTTGGGGAACAGGAAGAGAAGGGCGAAAATTCCCAAGGCTAGAACTCATAAAACTGGGACTCTCAGATGAAGGAAGGGGAGGATTGGATGATGGAACCCGGGTAGAATGTGGAACTCGGGATTTGGAGGATACACGGTCTCTTCGACCACCTTTACGAGGTTTTGAACCACGATGCCCACGAAGCATGGCTTGCCGTTCCTCCTCTGCGGTCCTGGGAATCCCCCAAAGCCAATAACGGGCACCAGGAGGAATTCGTTCTAACAAGTTGGAGTTCACGTCAACCTCCTGAACGCACCGCAAAATGGGGAAGGAGGATTTCTTCCTTCCCATTTTTTTAAGAAAGTTAAGATCAGAAGAGAACATTTTTTAACAGGAAATCACGTTTCAGAAAACAGGAAAGCAAGGAAGACGTTAAGCTACGCACACGAAGAGAAGAAAATGCAAGCAGAAGTAAAAACCACAAATACCTGATTATGGAAGCGCAAGTAGACGAAAGTTGCAGCGAAATGAAACTAAAATAAACAACAGGAGCTTAGAGACGATAGTTGAGCAAATGACGAAGAAAAATAGAAACTGCAGAATAAAAAGGGGGCCACAGGAAGGCCAAGGAGCAGGGATAATATGGTCATTCCAAACACATAATGGTTTACAAACGCCAAAACCGCGCGTAACGGGCAAATCAACGTGGGAGTGCTAAAGGCACAGCCACCCCATCGCTGTAAAAGGCAATGATTCGGCACACTAAAATGATGACACTCATAAATGCGCACGGTAAACAAGACTGCATGAAATAGCTGCGGCACGCAAGGGCACGCAAACGATGACACATGGCCAGACGTGCGTAAAAGAGAGAGACATTGGCCGAGATCCAAAAAGGAACCACAAACAAAGCGCAACAGACAAGTTATTCCAGGTTATATCACCCACGTTTTCAGACACCCAGGCAACCCGAAATATCGGATAACCTGGCTCGGGGGCAACTGTTATGGATCTGTGCCATGAACCCGGACTGATGCCCACATGAACCGGTTTACTTCATCAACCCGGTAAGAAGGCCCACACCAACAGGCCCATCTCCTCAACCCGGAATACCCCATCGAATATTCCCCAGTAAATGCCTGTTACGGACCGTAGTTATGGAGACGTGATATTTGATACGTAACCTCCAGTAACGGCCGACAAAGAAGCAATGATCCCGCGTCATTACAGCTCAGCTACACCAATTCAAATCAGAGGCAGCCCCTATAAATAGGAGGGCTCCTCGATAGAACAACACACTTGATTTTCGATACTCACACACACTATCACCACATTCATATACTTTGCAGTGATCAAGCTAGGCATAGGGATATCTCCTCCATAGATACCCCTGGTCAAGGCTATACGGTCCAAAGCGATCAATCAACCTTGCAAAGGTTGAACATCTCTGTCCACAGGACAGAACACCTTTATATTTTCTATATTGTTTTTATAATTTAATTAGTTAGTTTTTTTATTCTACATGTGTTAATTTTCCCATATCCTGTTTAGAACTGATCACTCTAAATTATAGGGCTTTGAGTGTTAGAGCTCACAATAGACATATTGGGGGTTTTAATCTGGACAATGGTAGTTTTGGTATTTTTAAAAAAGATTAACATTGTTGACTTTAACTTGGATGAAAAATCAAGTTAGGGAGGTAAGTGATAAAAAAAAAATTAAGTAGGCGGTGTAAATGATTAAAATTTTTGGGAGGGGGTAAGTGATTATGAAGAAACTTATAGAGTGATTTTTGAAGTTTTCCCTTTTAGGAAAAACTTCAAATACTCCTTGTTTTAGGAAAATTTTTTGTCTTTGAATCATTTACAACCACACACACACCTTTTATTATAATATAGTAAAAGCTTAGTCTCTTAATATTGACTTCTATAAATATGTTATGGATTCAGACATGAATGTTATCTTAGGTGTTGATCATTAGATTGTGTGATTTTTTGTCATAATTACTATTTTTTCATTTTTTAGGTTTAATAGGATGGCCAAGCCCAGAAACAAAACCAATAAATAGAAAGCAAACTAGAATCTGAAATATTTTCCATACTGCATTTTCCAAACTATAATTATATATGTTGTAAAAAGGCAGTATCATAGTGGCTCTGCACTGTGTCTGTATCATTGGCCCATACCCGTGTCATAGTTATTGTATTTTAATTTTAATTTTTATATTGTTTGCATTTGTGTCTCGTTGATGAGTTAATTATATGAACTCAGTGTTTGTATGATATACATGATATCCTAATTGAAACTAGTTCACAAATAGAGATGGCTTAAAGGGTCTAAGGCAAAGGTTATGTCTTTGTATGTTGAGAAATTGAAGGTTACTATTGTTCTAAACATTGTTATTGTTGAATCGAGTAGATGAGTAGCCCAATGAGCCCATAAACAACTTCAAATCAATTTCAATGGCTAATTATGTAACAGATGAAGAAAATTCTTTGTATTGTAAAATAACCTTGCAAAGCTCGGGGAAAAATATGACACAAAGTAACTGAAATGTATTTTTGTAATAAGAATATATATATATATAGAGAGAGAGGGGAGAGAGAAAAAGAAGGATTATATTGATATATTTTTATTTTTTACAAACTTACAAACTACACTATGTCTTATTAGTAAGACTTTACTCGAAAATGTCTTACCGGTAGGACATAGCATAGTTTGTAAAATTTGATAAACAAAAAGTTTGTAAATATAATCTTCTCACACACACATAAGTGATTCATAAACAAATTACATGTTGTATTTGAACTTTTCCCATATTTTTATCAACAAGTATAAATAAATTAGGGAAATGCATTTATCATGTTGCATGACAAATGAACATTTATTATGTTAAGAAAAAGATAAATTATATAATATTAAAAAAATGAAAAGGCACATTATTCAATGAATTTAACTTATCTTTTTTTTAACATAACAACTATTTATTTGTCATGTAATATAAAAAATGCATTTTCCAATAAATTATTAGTAAATTTTTTGAGTGAAATGTTTCTCCCAATATGTCTTACCAACGAAAGTTCTTCTGACAAGTACTTAAGCAACTTCCGTCGATCACCTTAGAGGAGGGACAAGGAGTTCGTGATAGCAATGTTGGATATTTAACATGTTGTAAACAAGGGTTATAGAAGTATTACCTCACATGACCTTAGTTAATTTTCCTACAGAAACAAAAATGAAGAGAGAGAAAATGATAGAAAAAAAGAGAGAAAAAAAATGGTGGACCCCACGTTTACATTATTTGTGCACGAAAATAGTTTTGGATTCATGTTACGTCGAGCGAATTTATAGTATTCCGGGACCACAAAGTATTGGGTGAGACTGAGGTGGGAGAAAGAAAGAAAAAGTTGAGGAGAGGGAGAGAGAAATGAAAAAAACAAATAAATAAAACAGATGTTAATTTTTTAATGAGAGGACCTCAATGGTCCGAGAACATATTAAAAAACTTCCTCCTAAACAATGCATAGCTGTAGTGTTTGATTAATATTAGATTTAATCTCCATTATAATTAAATAATAAAGAACTGCACGACTTACATATTGATCAAATTTGACTATTAATTTTATGTCAAGAGCAAATAGATGTGAAGACATGACAATATATGATTCTACAAGGTAGAGCAGAAGATTGTGGAACAACAAGTGTTATGTAACATAAAAAAATCTTCACTTTCCAGCTCACTCAATATAGCATGGGAGCCAATTCAACTTTTTTTGCTTTTTTTACTATACAATGGGCCCACACATGACAAACTATTATCCCTTTCTTTTCTTTTTTTTTGGTAAAATTATCCCTTTCTTTAATTATTTCACTTTTACATGATTTGGAACGTGCAGGTCGCAACTTGTTAAGAATTATTTTCAGGAAGAAAAAAAAAACTATGATGACGTGTTAGTATATGGTTTTGCCCGTGTCACGACTAAGAGGCATTTAAAATGTGAAAAGGACGTGGCAATGGGTATTCCAGTAATCACTCATTGCATTATAACCTCTTCTGAAAGCGCTTTTTAATAGCTTTTGTCCCGCTCGCCTAACCCTGCTACCCCGGGACCACCAAGTTCACCGTTTTTTTCGTCTTACCTATATGTCTCTGACTGTGTGTCTATACAAAATTCTTGGGTTTCGGTTCTGTCCATTCGGCAGTGGTATAATCCGCAAAGACTGGAAAATAATCTTTATTACAAAAGCAATTTTATTTTCTCAAAAGTAACATTCTGCTTGAATTGAGCAAATAAATATATTTTTTAACCACTCATTTTAATCCGGTTCGAATTTCGAATTTTTACACTTATATGAAGACGAGTCTCCTAACATTACTTTTTATAATTCGAAATTTCTAATTAAGAGAAATAATTTCATTATTAATTGAGGCAATATTATTAATAAATGAATATATTTTTGGGTTTCAAAAATTAAAATCTTACGTATTTTAGTAAAATTAAAAACATAAGTATTCTTAATTATTTAATTTACAGTCTTAGTTTAAAAAAATATCATCAAATGATTGAAAATGTTTTTATTACACCATTAAACACAAACATCAAAGTAAAATTCGAATATTACTTTTAGGAGTCGTTTGGTACGAGAGAAAATTTTTTTATTCGGGAAATAATTATTACCGGAATATAGTTAGAAATTTATTTTACTGGAATGTTACTGAAACTGTTTGGTAGACCCATATCTTCCCGAAAAAATATGATTAATTTTACTGAGTTTGTATTTGGGTGGTTATGAAATATTAGTGGGAATATGTGGTTATTTTACCAAAATAACCCTACCTTTTACTCTCTTTTTTTCATTCAAAAATTATAACAACTTTATTGAGAGAGAAGAAACGAATCTGTTACTGAGCCACAATCATCGGAAAATTTGTGAAAAGGACGCATCCCGAAATAGGACCTAGTAATCTCAAAGGGGACGCAAGAGAAAACATCTTTCAACCGATGGAGAGGAGGAAACACTGCAAAGCCTATTAATTGATGTCTTAGAAAGAGATGAAGATGATAAGTGATTAATTTCAAGCCCGGAACATCAATTTTCAGTTCGACCGCCAACAACAAAAAGACGCTGCAAGTGCCATTTACTGTTGTACTTGATAAGCTTGCAGATGCTCTAGGGAGAATTGCTGATAAATTATAATGCAAGAAGAATCAGATGGCAGAACCTGTTGGGGGAAGCTCCACTTTATGCAAGAAGAAGGATAGTTTCGTCAAATTACGCACAGCTCGTTTTATATTTGCCCGGGACTGACTGAAGGAATTCCAAGTTTTGAATGGACTTTCAAAATTGTTTTTTGCACTGTAGATATCACATGAGGAGCTTTGACGGGAAAAGTTTGAACTCTGGAATTTTTTCATTTTACACGAACCAAACACAGGATTCATTTTCCTTATAGCAAATTATCTCGGGGAAAGAAAAAAAACCGGGTACCAAACACTCCCTTAGGGTAAGGAAACATAGTCATCTCACGTATCTTGATAATCCTACAACCTTTTGACACACAACATCAACGTTCAGTGAATTGTGGTCACACGACATCAGCTACTCAAAATATTACTACCCGTCTTATAGCCGATGGCTAGAGGAAAGACATGTGCTTGCACTACACACACTAGATATAGCCTGGAATTAGGATGAATACTGAAAGCTCAGAGAGCACCGCTAATAGCACCATGGTGCTCTGCAAATATATATATACATAGATATGAAAAAATATTTGTGATTTTAAATGACATAATTTTGATGTATTTTTATAATTTTTTTATAAAATTATGAAGAAAAAAGTGGAGGAGAGAAAATGTAAAAACACATCAAAACGACGTAGTTTAATTAAAAATGATACAAAATTATATCATTTAAAATAACAAATATTTTCCCATATATATATATATATATATATATATATATATAATAGAAAAAGTTAATATTAAAATATAATAAATAAATATTAAAATAATATAATAAGTAATAATAAATATTAAAATAATCCAATAAGTAATAATAAATATAATAAATCAATAAACTAATATATATATAAAACATATAGAAATAAAAAAAAACAATATAATAAACTATAAGTCATATGTCTTTTACCAAAAAAAAAAAAAAAACTATAAGTCATATGCACATTCTGGAGAGCAACGTGGAAGCATGAAATGAAGGTATTAGCATACAAATCTGCATTTGCAGTGAGAGGAAGAGCAAAGAATCGAAATTGTATATTCATATTTTGTTAAGGGTAGAGTGTGTGTTATTTTGAAAGATGTAAAGTTATTTCATTTTAAGAGAGAGAAAGAGATAGATAAAGGATGAGAGAGAGTTGAAAAAAATAAAGGTATGTCTCACCTCTTTGTGAGAGTGAAAAGATATAAGTTGTGTCATTTAAAAAGATAAACATTTTTCCCTTTTGTTAAACGTTTCTATACAGTGTGTATCAGAATATAAAGGAGAAGAATAACAAATTTTGTTACAACCACTTGGGTGGTGTGGCCACTAAAATAGAAAAAACTAAAAATATACAAAAAAATGTGATATTCTAATACTCTCCCTCAATGCGGAGAATGTAGATTAAGAAATCCATCTTGGAGAGAATAGCAGAAAAATGACTTGGATGAAGAGCTTTGGTCAGCATATCAGCAAGTTGATGAGAAGAGGCAATGTGGAAGGTTTTCAATTGGCCACGAACAATACAATCGCGTATGAGATGACAGTCAATTTCAATATGTTTCGTACGCTCATGAAAAACTGGATTATCCACAATATGAAGAGCAGATTTGTTATCGCAAAACAGATGTGCTGCAAAAGAATGAGGAAGACCAAGATCCTTGAGTAGTTGTAAGAGCCAAAGAACTATGCAGGCTACATTTGCCATTGAACGATATTCAGCCTCTGCTGAGCTTCGAGAAATATTGTGTTGCTTCTTTGATTTTCATGAAATAAGGGAAACACCAAGAAAAATACAAAAACCAGATATAGAACGGCGACTATCTAAACAAGAAGCCCAGTCTGAATCACAAAAAACTTTTAAATGTGAAGATGAGGTGAAAGGAAAAAATAGTCCTTAACCAATAGTGGCTTTTACGTTGGCAAGAATTCTGTGAGCCGCTTGAAGGTGAGGAACCCGAGGATCAGCCATGTATTGGCTAAGATGATTCACTGCGAAGGAAAGATATGGCCTTGTGATGGTCAAGTACAGAAGTCTTCCAATAAGTCTTCTATATAGAGTTGGATCAGGTAAGGGGTCTCCATCATGTGAGGACAGCTTCAAGTTGACTTCCATTGGGGTGGATTTTGGCTTACAACTAGAGATCCCAGCATCCTGCAAAATATTCAATGCATAATGGTGCTGACAAATCGAAATTCCTTTGGAGGATTGAGCTACTTCGAGTCCCAAAAAATACTTGACATGTCCAAGGTTTTTAAGTTTGAATTTGCTATCCAGAAGAGTAGTGAGAAGCTGTACTTCAGAAAAGACTATTAGAGGCAACAAGTATATCATTCACATATACAAGAAGAGCTACAAAAAATGAGTCAGAAGGCTTTATAAATAGAGAATGGCAGCCTTTGACTGTGTAAATCCAAGAACATATAAGGCTAAAGAGAATTTTGCAAGCCATTGTCTAGAGGCTTGTTTAAGCCCATATAAAGACTTATGCAATTGACACACAACATTGTGAATGGACTCCCCCTATCCATGATAACCAAGGGGCAATTTCATGTAAACTTCTTCCATTAAGTCCCCATGTAAAAAAACATTATTGATTTTGTATAAGATGAATGAAATTAAGAAAAACAGAATGAAAATCAGATTTGTTCTTCAAAAAATAAGTCCATGTAAAACGGGTAGCATCATCAACAATTGTAAGAAAATACTTGGAACCTTCAATAGATAGGGGCTGAAAAGGTCCCCAAATGTCACAATGGATAATAGTGAAAGGAGAAAGAGATATAGAGACAGAACCAGCCACGGGAACAGTCGGGCCATTGGGAAATGACACGACGGAAGCCGTAGACGGTGAAGAAGGGTGAGAAGAGAGAAATAAACTAGAAGTAAAACACACATGGTGAGTAGCACCAGTGTCTAAGATCCAACAAGAATCAGAGAAAGATGAAGGAGCGGTACCATTGAAGCTAGTGACAGAGAAAGAACCATCATTGACGTAGACAGAAGACGACGTGACCGGAGCAGCAGAACTCTTGTGGAGGAGAGAAAGAAGGTGCGCATATTGTGCTTGGTTGATGGCGACGGAGGGTGCTGGAGAGAAATTAGTGTAAGGGATTTGGGTTGGGAGAATTGGGGAAAGGTTGGTGAGAGACTGTGGAGTTGGAATGGGTTGAGGGAGTGAAAATTGGGTTTGGGTATTCTGGGCTTGTACAAATTTGTATTTGCAGTAAGAGGAAGAACAAAGAATTGAAATTGTATATTCACATTTTGTTAAGCGTTTCTGTATAGTGTGTATCAGAATATAAAGGGAGAAGAATAACAAATTTTGTTACAACCACTTGGGTGACGTAGCCACTAAAATAGAAAAAACTAAAAATATACAAAAAATGTGATATTCTAATAGAAGGCTATTATGATTTTTTTATACAAGCAATGATCACATCCTTTAAGGGATTAGCTAGATTCAAAATAAACTTAGTTAGTTTAGTTAAGATTTAAGTATATGTGATGATGAGTCAAGTTAGGCAATATGTTTTTATATATATATATATATATATATATATATATATATACTTTGTTGCTTGAATGAAAAAAGAAAGAAAGAAGAGAAACAGAGGTAGAGAATTAGAAAGAAAAGAAAGAATCCAATAAAACAAAGGGAAGGAGAGGAGAAAAGAGAGGAAACAGATAAAAGAAAAGGAAAGCAAGAAAATAAAGGAAAAATGAATGTAATATTGAGGGATAAATTTTTTTTCTCATTTTTCTTCCTTTCATTATTTTTTAAAAATATTTTTAATGATATTGTTATTGTTAGATTCCTTTCTTGAAATTCTTTTTCTATGTGATTTTATTCCTACCTTTAGTTTTATTATTATTTAGTTCTAAAATCTTATTTTTTTTAGTTAATTATTGACAGATGGATTATTTTCTACCAAATAAATATGAAGATAATGTGTAAATTTTAACTATATGATACTGTTGTTAATTGACCCACAAAGGTTTGGGATCAGACGGTTATAGGGTAAGGAACACCTTATCATGTCTCGACTTCCACTATACAGAACTTTTCACATGTAGAGATGCACAAAAATGAGCATTTAATTAGCTTCAGTTAAATATTACACAATTTATTATTTATTTTTATTATTGATATTATTTCTAATATTATTTTATGAAACATACATGAGAGAATGATATTTTCTATTATTATGGCTGAAAATTGTTATAATTTGAAAACCTCAATATTATGTACTAACTTACATCCATGTAATAAATAATGAAGATGTTAGTATAACTAGTTAATCTTTCTAATTTATTTTCTTTTATATTTTTTTGTTATTATTATTAAAATATATTTTAAGAAAACAATGTGATATTCTCTTCTTTATACTAGTTAATTATGGAGGATGTTTGTCTATAAAATTTTTTATAGAGGATGTTACATCCCGCATGCGGGATCGCCTAGAATGACCACTCATACCCACCAATAAGAATGCATACTGCCATACATAAGGCGGTATAACTAGGACGTTCATCTACTATGATATTTATAATTATTTGAATGCTTTTATGTTATAGTAGTGATTGTTGAACTCAAAATTCGTGGGTTTACTTGATCTAGGATATTGCTCTTGCATAACAGGGGCCTTTTGACCTTAGTAGTGTCATATTCATAATGTTTGACCGGAATAATATTTTGGTCAAACATATTACCTATATAATGCATAACGACATGGCATTGTGGTGAACGTTTTAAGACATGATATATATGCAACCGCGTCCTGTGCATTTGGGCAGAACAATCACGTCACTAAAACACGGTACTCTCTCAACCGCGTCCATTACAAATTTAATTACAAAGGATGCGGTACTAGACCAACTGCGTGTTGAAGAAAGAGGATGTTTTTTTTTTTTGGTGAAAAGAAAGAGGATGTTTTAATTGAAATGAAAAGCCTCTAAATATATCAGTTATACAACATTTATAAAATATATCAGTCTGCATGTTCTTTACTTAGAAAGTTAGAGTATACGAATCTTTTAATTAAAATTAATTATAACATGTTTAAATGATATTTGTTGATAGTCGTAAGACCACACTATCAACAGGAAAATAAAACTGAAATGAGTAATTAATTCTTTAAATAAAACCACCGATATCTTACCATCTGTATGCTTCGGTTAATATAAGATGCAGGTAAACTTTTATTTTGGAGATTCGGTTAATATATTTAGGGTTCATATTTTCTCATGTTGTAGGAAAACAGGAGAGAGAAAAGTAGAGATAAGTAAAATGTGTGTCCCCATATTTTATATTAAAAAAATTAATTGGCACGGAAAATGAATTTGTGCAGGAAAAAGTTCTCCTCTCATGTAGTAGAAGAGTATGATAGGCCAATGGTTGAGCTTGTAATGGAATGTGTCACTTCATCTTCAATGGACATTCTGTGGAATGGATCTAGGACTGAAGAATTCAAACCTACCAGAGGGATTAGGCAGGGAGATCCCTTATCTCCATATCTATTTGTTCTTTGCATAGAAAGATTGGGGCATTTAATAAATTCTGCTGTTGAGAGCAAGGAGTGGAAGCCTGTGAAGTTGGGGAAAAATGGTCCCCGTCTTTCCCATCTATTTTTTGCTGATGATATGCTGATTTTCTCTGAAGCTAGTGTTGCCCAAGCTGATCTGGTGTCTAATATCCTTAATCAGTTCTGTATGGCTTCGGGACAAAAGATTAGTTATGAAAAGACAAAATGTTTCTTCTCCAAATATGTTAATCACACAAGAAGGAAGGAACTTAGTCAGATTCTGAAGTGTCCTATTACTGCTGATATGGGGAAGTACCTAGGAGTGTCTGTTCTTCATGAGAGAGTGAATAAAAATACTTTCAGTTACATTTTGGAGAAAGCTAATAAGAGACTGAGTGCTTGGAAAGAAAAATCTCTATCTATGGCAGGAAGGGTGGTGCTTGTGAAGTCTGTTTTGGCAGCCCTCCCTAATTACACCATGCAAACAGCTCTCATACCTGCTAGCACTTGTGAAGCTGTAGAACAAAAGATGAGGGGATTCGTTTGGGGCTCTAGCCAAGGTAATAGGAAAGTTCATGCTACAACTTGGAAGGTGGTTTGTAGGGAGAAGGAGGATGGAGGTCTTAGAATCAGGAATCTGAGAATGTCAAATAAAGCTAATTTGATGAAAGTGGGGCATGGGCTGATGACCCATAAGAGTGATTTATGGGTGCAGGTGGCCAGAAATAAATACAAAGTGGGGAATGAGTTGTGTCCTTCTATAAAAAAGAAATCTGCTTGCTCAAATCTCTGGTTGGGTCTGAATAGGGTTTGGCACTTAATTGGTGAGGGGTCAAGGATAATGGTGGGAAATGGGAGAGATACAGCTTTTTGGAAGGACAATTGGCTGAGTTTGGGGCCTCTTGAAAAGCATACTGTTCAGGAAATTCCTTTAGGAATTAAAGAAGTTTGTGTAGCTAATTTGGTTGATCTGAGTGGTGATTGGAAATAGGATGATATAAGGGATGTTCTTTCTCCTTAGGCTCTTAATGCCATTGCTGGTTGCAGGCCTCCTGATCCGGATGAGGAAGATGATAGGGTGGTTTGGGAAAAGTCTCATGATGGTACCCTTTCAGTTAAAGCAGCTTGGCAATTTCTGTGCAGGAATGAGGAGATTCAACAGACTACTCATTGGCATAAAATCTGGAATTGGGATGCCCCCCTAGAGTTAAGAATTTTCTTTGGCTGCTTCTGGGGGAGAACCTCCTCACGAACCAAAGGAGAGTTATAAGACACCTTGCTGATTCTGATATCTGTCCCAGATGCAAAGAGGAGCCTGAAAGTTACCTTCATTTTATGCGTGATTGCAGCTGGTCAAGGAGGGTGTGGAGCAGGTTCGTTAAACCTGAGAAATGGTCAGAGTTCATATCCTTCTCCTTGCATGATTGGCTGGTCTACAACTTGGAAGATGCTCATTGCTTACTGGGAAGAGTTAGAGGTAATATTCTATTTGGTCTACTTTGTTGGTTCATTTGGAAGGAGAGAAACAGTCTTGTGTTTGAAAATCAAACCCTTTGTGTTGATAGAACTGTAAGGCTTGCTTGTAATTATCTTGATAATTTTGTTGAAGCGCGGGTTCTGTACTGTAAAGCGAAGCTCCCTGTTAGGACCAAAAGAGAAATTCTGGTTCAGTGGCAAACCCCTCCTCCTGGATGGGTTAAAATAAACTCTGATGGTTCCTCAAAATAGGATAGCTTGCTAGGTGGTTGTGGTGGTGTAATTAGAGATGATACTGGTAGATGGTTGAAAGGTTTTGCCAGGAAGTTGGGGAATTGTAATCCTGTTCATGCTTTATTGGGCTTCAAATTGCTTGGTCGATGGGATATAGGAAAGTAATGTTGGAAGTTGACTCACAAGAAATGATCAGGATGATTTATGATGATGTTGCTGATAATCACCCTTTGAAGGGGCTGCTTACGAAGTTAGGGAAGCTTTTGGATCAGGATTGGCAGGTGGATATTTCCCATATATTCAAGGAGGGTAATAGGGTAGCTGACTTTTTAGCTAGTATGGCTTTGAATTTAGGCTGGGAGACTCTTGTTTTAGAGGAACCTCCTGAGAATTGCTTTAGTTTCCTTTTTAGTGACCTTGTTGGTTGTGCTTGGCCTCGTATAGTTAGAGGCTTGTATTAGTTCTCTTTTCTTTCCTTGGTTTTCAAAAAAAAAAAAAAAAGAGAGAGTATGATTTCCCATATATTGATTTGAATGCTGATAAAAGTTTACCAAAATAAAATAAAATAATAAGACACAGATAAATATATTAAAATGTTATTTTAATCCAAATTATTATATTTTATAATATGAAAAATAGTTATACAACAAATATCATGATTAGAGAGTGAGAGTTAAGGACCCAAAAAAAGCTTTACTCATTTTTTTAAATATAAATATCAAATAAAAGAGTAAAATTATTTTTGGGTCCCTAAAAAAAAATACGGTCCCCACTTTCGTCCCTTACAATACAAAATCATATTAGTCTTTTTTATGGGCAAAATATCATTAAATTTCTGAGAGATCACATTTTTAAAGAACTGGAATTATAAAGGGATCAAAGTTGATTTTTTTTGTAAGGGATGAAAGTGAGGACCGTATTTTTTGTTAGAGGCCCAAAATGGGCTTTACTCCAAACAAAATATACTAATTTTAAATAATATATATATATATATATATAGGGTAAAGTGTGTGTCATTTTAAAGGATGTAAAGTTGTGTCATTTTAAGAGATAGATAAAAGAGGAGAGAGAGTTGACAAAAGAAATAAAGGTGTAGGTCCCACTTCTTTGTGAGAGTGAAAGGATATAAGTTGTGTCATTTAAAATGATAAATACTTTTCCATATATATATATATATATATATATATGAATGATGGAAAGATGTCGATGGTTATATTTAGAGACTTAATTACTCATTTCAGTTTTATTTTCCTATTGATAGTCTGGTTTTAGGACTATCAACAGATATCATTTAAACATGTTGTAATTAGTTTTAATTAAAAGATTCGTATACTCTCACTTTCCAAGTAAAGAACACGAAGACTGATATATTTTCTAAATGTTGTATAACTGATATAGTTAGAGGCTTTTTTTGTGTGAAAATTTAGAGACTTTTCATTTCAATTAAAACATTCTCTTTCTTCAACACGCAGTTGGTCCAGAACCGCGTCCTTTGCAATTAAATTTGCAATGGACGCGGTTGAGAGAGTACCGTGTTTCAGTGACGTGATTGGTCTGACCAAATGCACAGGATGCAGTTGCATATGTATCATGTCTTAAACATTCCCCACAATGCTGCGTCATTATGCATTAGATAGGTAATATGTTAGACCAAGAAAGTATTCCGGTTAAAGATTATGAATATGACACTACTAAGGTCAAAAGACCCATAACAGGCCCCAACCCACCCGATAAGGCTGGGTCTTGCACTCAACTTTTCTGTGTTCTATTATGAAATCATTAACTCCCCTAATCGTGCTTGTAATCTTGCAAAACAGGTATCTTTACTTGGAATATGATCTAAAGGCTGATATATTTTTTTATACATCGACCAGTATATCTTAATTGAACATCGATGAAAAAATTGTATTTGTGTTTGAGTATAGACCTTAGCCTTTGATGGCAGTTTGTTAGTTAAAAGTTAAAACCAACTTTTTATAGGCTAGAGTGGGTCAAGATCTTCATGTATCATGTATGACGGGAATCTTTTGTGTCCACCCTCTTTACTTGGCAAAGTCATAATAAATAAAATTCATACATTTTTTACAATTTTTATTGAACAAAATTGAATGAATTCAGTTCTTATTTAAGAGATTGAACTTAGCATTGTATTATGAATTTCTATAATGTGTATTCCTTATTCAGTTTACTCTTCTATTATTTGACAAGGTTGATGTATCATTTAGACAGTTATCTAAACCTCCCCTTATCCTGTTATGATGGGTCTAAAGGCTCTATGATGATTTATTTTTTCATTCCCTTACTTTCCTTCCTCTTCTCGTTAGTGATTTATGTAAAATGTTTAACTATGGCAGGCATTTGATGAGGCAATTTTCGAGCTTGACACATTGGGTGAAGAGTCATACAAGGACAGTACATTGATCATGCAACTTTTGCAAGACAATCTGATTTTTTTGCCCCGGCGGAAAAAATTTAACATGCTCCAGGTCTATTATTTATTCAGTGATCCTTTTTTTATAAATGAAAATTTTTCTTCCATTTCTACCATTTTCTTTTTGATTTTTTCTCCCTCCGTCCCTCTTTTTTTTTTCTATTTTTGGGAGGGACCACCATGGTCCCACCCCACAAAAAATCTTCTCCTTGAGGTGAATTTTTTTTGGGTTGGACATTGCAACCGAGGTCTAGGTATCTAGCATTGCAGGCTCAATCATATATAATTTAGCTCAATAATTATTGGACTGATCATGAGTAAAAGATTATTTGATAAAAAAAATTAAAGAGTCAAGCTGAATTCAATATTTATAAAGGTAATACATTTTTTAAATGAATCTTAATCATAATCAATATTAATTCCTTAAAATATATAGATACGATGATATTAAATTAAAAATAAAATCTTACACGATGATATTTCATGAAAACATAATAATGAGATTTGATTTTCTCATGTTGCATGAGAATTCAATTCTCATATTGTGACTCAACTATGGTGGGTCCCACGTTTATTAAAAAAGAGAGAGAAAAAAGTTTTGCACGCAAATTAAAGGGTCACAACATGAGAATTGGATTATCATGCAACATGAGAAAATGTTTTCTTTCAATAAAGATGCAAAATTAGAAAATAAAGAAAAAATATCATTATTTTAGGTATTGTTAATATATTATAAAAAATTTAAGACACAAAATTCAAAAAGAAGAGTATCATCTCTCCTATGTGAGTAGGTCTTGCCTTGTTAGAGTTTAATGATCTGTTTTTGTTTGGGCAAATTACATGAATACATCCTCTACTTTAGAAGCTCATCTTTAGTATAGCAGTAGTATGTATTACTGCCATTAAAAATTAAACACTTATTTTTAATATATATATATTTTTCTTTTTCATGTCATCAATCAACATATATGTTTGATTTATATTGGAGGATGTAAAGAAAAGTGGGTAAGACAATAGTATCATACAAACTTCCCTACTTTAGTGCTCTTTCATAAAACCATCTTGCCGTTTGAAACTTTGAATTAAAGCAATTAACTTGCTTGTACTATTTTATTGTAACAATTAAACATTAGAGTAGTTTTAAGATAAAAGTACCCTTGTCTTCAATCTTCTATATCCTTGGAGATTGCTTTCATAACCTACCACCACTCAGTTCCGCAACACCAGTCACGTCTGCCATACCAATCCGGTTGCCACAATACATTTTTGTTCTTCCTTCTACCAAAAATAAAATAAAAAAAAATATTAACATTATTGTTATTATTATTATTATTATTTGAACAATCTTATATTATTTACGAATAAATTTCATCAATCTCACGTGGAAATAGAGAAATAATAAAATACAAATGTACATTTGTAGTGTGCCAATTACTGTTAATAATAAAACCGAAATTTCACTAAAACGTAGAAATACAAAAATAGCATATTATTGTGTTATCTCAAGATAAATTACTTAGTACAGTTATACATTTTGTTTTAGGGTTTATCATCTATCATTTAATATGATCATAAAAAATTTTCTACAAACATAACATTTTGTGGGGCAAGCAACAAAAGAAAAACAAAATTCCGGCATGCAAAAAGAATTTCTATAGCATAAAACAATCATTTTTCCTATAACATAACTCTTATAAAATTATCTGTTTTATTGCTCGTCGTTGTCTTTGAGTTGTGTGGACTCCCCCCCCCCCTAATATTTGTAGCGTGCCAATTACTGTTAATAATAAAACCCAAATTTCACTAAAACGTAGAAATACAAAAATAGCATATTATTGTGTTATCTCAAAATAAATTACTTAGTACAGTTATACATTTTGTTTTAGGGTTTATCATCTATCATTTAATATGATCATAAAAAATTTTCTACACACACAACATTTTGTAGGACACGCAACAAAAGAAAAATAAAATTCCGGCACGCAAAATGAATTTCTATAGCATAAAACAATCATTTTTCCTATAATATAACTCTTATAAAATCCTTTATTTTATTGCTAGTCGTTGCCTTTGAGTTGTGTGGACTCCCCCCATATTTAGTACAATGAAACTGAAAAATATTATTGAGAAATTTTTTTTTACCATCATTTCAGTTTTAACTCTAGAAAATGAAAATACCAAATTTATCTACCGGCGACTCTCAGACAATTATTCTGCAGTTTGAGGTGATATTGCCTGGTCATATCACCTGATGGCATGATATTGGGCTGACATAAAGTTTCTATCCACCATTTCCAACAATCAACAGTTAAGATTTATAATTACTAATTAATTAATAAATTTGATCCAATAAATCATAACTGTTGATTAACGAAAATTAATTATTAAGATCTAAAATGATACAAAGTTATATCCGTTAAAAGAACATACGTCTTTCCCTTAAATAAATCAATATTTGATAGGATTTACATTTGCATGTTTTATTATACAAAAAAAATTTTATGCAATTAATGCAAAAAAGTTATCTATATTTACTCCAAAACGACGTCGTTTTGGGATTGAAAGATTAAAAAATTATAATTATAAAAACTATAATAATCCTGAAATAAATTAAAATTACAAAAATACCATGATTTTCGCCCCAAAACGACGTCGTATTGGGCTTACTGCAGAAAAATCGAACCCTTTATTATATGGGAAAGGATCCGTTTACAAACTTTTTTTTACAAATTTTTGCAAATTACACAATGTACTCCTGGGAGAACATACTGTAACCTTGTATTCTCCCGGGAGTACATAGTGTAATTTGTAAAAAAAATTTGTAAATATATCCCTCCCCTTATTATATTTATTTGAATATTTTAATATAATTATACAATATTGAGATTATAACACCTCGGAAAATTAAATGTGAATTTATTTGATAAAATATGAGTTAGAATTGAGGGATTAATGAAAATCAGAGAATTATGGCCAAAATGGGCAAAAAGGGCAAAATGGTAATTTGCCAAAAACGTGAACCGAGGCATGAAAAATGGAGTTAGAGATTTAATATGACAAAAATAATGCTGGAAATGGAATCAGGACGGAAAATTGAGTGAATAGGCAAATTTGGGAAAAATTGATGAATAGTGATTTTTTTAAGTGAAAGATACTGCGGTATGAGTGTACCGATAAGTGTGAAATTTTTATCAATATTTTGAGGAAAGAAAAATATGTCATGGACTGGAAAAATATGTAGATTAGGAATTTATGATCAGAATTTTTATCGGGATGAAAGATAGATCGCGTGTGGGACCCGCGGGGCCAAAACTCACTTGACCCCACGCCTCCCTCCTCCTTTTCTTCTTCTCTTTTCTTCTTTTCTCCCGTGACTTCTCCATTTCATGAACCAAACCCACCATTTCTCTTCTCCCTCACCATTTCTTCAATTCTTCACCAAATCACTTGATTTTGGTGTTGAAATCTATTGTAAACAACCTTCTAAAGCCATTGGTGATACTCCCAAGCCTTGAAATCATCTCCTTGGGGCGAAAATGGACAAACTCAGATCCGAACCATTGTGGTTCTTGGTGTTCTTGGGAGCTTTTGATCTTCTTTTGGATTGGTGGAATCTTGGTGGTGTTCATACACTTGATGGTGAGTATATTTGTGGTATCTTTATGGTTGGTTTTGTAGATCTAGAAATTATGTTTTGAATCTTTAATCTTAGACGTGTGATGATAGAGAGCTCAAATGGAAAAATGCTATTAGATGAAAATGCCTTAAATGATGCTTGGAAGCTAGAAATGCTATGATAAATTTTGGTGAAAAAGTTGGGTTTTTAACTTAGGAAAATTTGTGGAAATTTCATGAAAATTGTATGTGGTCTAATTGAATAATTGAATGATGGATCATTGGTATAGGTTGATAATGTGATTATATGATTAGTGTGTGTGTTAAAATGGAATTGAAAACCTTGTAGAATCAACCTTTGAGGAATTCGAACCATAGAGGGGTTTGGAGGAAAAATGATGTAAAGGTTGTGAATTTGATGTGGTATGATATAACATGATGTTTAATTGGATGATGGTATGGTGTGTTATAGTGGAATGAGAAGAAAGAATGTGTGATTCATGATGTAATTGGTAATTTGATCTATAAAAGAGGTTTATGTAAAACGAATAATTACTTGAGATTAAATGGTTGATTTGGAAATGGTTTGATAATCATGTTGTGGATTATCTAGGTTGCCTCTTTTGGACGCTTTGGAAGCGGGTAAGCTTGGAGCTTACGTATGGAGCATGGGCTCGGTGTTGAGGTAACCTTTGGAACTGGGGTTTAGCCCTTGTGTGCTCCACCACACCTAGT
The DNA here is from genome assembly GCA_032173675.1 of Gastrolobium villosum. NCBI lineage: Eukaryota > Viridiplantae > Streptophyta > Magnoliopsida > Fabales > Fabaceae > Gastrolobium > Gastrolobium villosum. The sequence goes on from JAVKPL010014460.1 coordinate 21,313, forward strand.
GGAAGGTTGTGGTTGGATTATGTGTTTATGGCATTGTGTGATTATGTGCTTGTGTGCATATTGCTTGGATTGTATGAAAAATTGTTTGGTCACTGGCCAGTTGACGTGTGATGGTTTGGACATCCGCTGGGTTCATCCTTTGTGAGAATGCCAGTTGGAGATGCCATGGGGTCGACTCTGGGAGCGACACCAGGATGATCCAAACGGGGGACATCCGCCGGATAGGGCTCATGAGGAGTTCCGGTTGGGTTTTGCCATAGAGTCTTCTCAACCATGGGAGAGGCGTCAGGATTGTCTCGGGAGTTATATGATGGAGTCCTTGAACTTGAATCCATGAGTGGATGTTCTCGGGTTGTCTCCAGTTGGTGGGTGATATTGTATTGCATGCATGTTATATGATGTTATATTTGCACATTGAGTGAGCCATGGGGTGGAGAAACCTCCAGGGCCCTTGGTTTACTGAGATATATTTATATATCTCACCCCGTGTTTTGGGGCATCATTTCAGGTCAGGTTGAGCCTGGAAGAGTGGAGCATGAGGTGCATGTTGGAGGCACCATGTGATGAGCATTGGATTGGGACACTCCTTGCATATGTTTTATGCTTTAGTCATAGATCATGAACTTGTGCATGTTGAAAATGCCATGCCTTTGTATGTTCATGACTACATGTTAAATTCTTCAATATGATGTATATGTATAACCTTGGAAATTATTGTATATTTGAGTGAGCATGGGACTTGTCCATGGCCACATTAATTGCCTTTGAAGCCATAGCAAATATGTTGTAAAATGGTCCATATGTGATGTAAAATGGCCATTATATTAAAGACTTTGTAAATGGTGTATAATTGAATGAAAATGCATGTTTGAAGGGCCTAGTGCCTACATTAGAGTATGTTTAAGTGTTGTGTGGAGTATTAAGGTGTTTGGGATGGATTACACAACCCTTTTTGGGCTTAAAATGCTGTAATCTGTCACTTTTGCTGCATAGTAATCGATTACCCAAGCATGGTAATCGATTACCATGCAACAGGGGACGAAATTTGGCTACTGTCTTCACTGGTAATCGATTACTGAGGCTTGGTAATCGATTACCATGTGAGGTAATCGATTACCCAAGGTTGGTAATCGATTACCAGAACAGAGGAGGTGAAAATTTAGCTACTGTCTCGTTTTTGACAGGTGGTAATCGATTACCACCCACTGGTAATCGATTACCACAGTGCAATTTTTGAAAATTCAGGTTTTTCTAGACTAAAAGAAAGGTGTTTAACTTGGTGGGTAGAACTCCAAATGGTGCGTGGTTTGAAACCACGCGTAACTAATGTAAAAGGGTAGAACATGGTAAGATATGAAAGTAATTTGATGAGTTTAAAAGAGTTGAATAAAAAGAAAGATTAGTGATGTTAGTAAACTGTATGCTTCCGCGTATTGCAATTACAATTATAGTGTTGTATTAATTGATTACGGAAAAAGGTTATGTTTATGAAAAGGAATACGATAAAAGAAAAAAGTTGTCCGTAATTTAATTAACCCAATTACTGTGATTTAACTGCGCTTAATATCATAATCAATGTTAACAATACCGGTACGTAACGGGCTGTTACATTTTATGGTATCAGAGCAGTTTCTTTAGGGAACTCTGATGATTGTGTAATTGAGGTGAGTGCTGTATAGTTGTACGTAGACACTTATTGACTGCTACACATGTGATTCCTTAGTTTGGGCCTGATCAACCCATTTCTTCGTGTTCAATGTGTGGTCAGTATAAGATGCCTTCGTGACAACCCTGGAGCACCAATGCCAGTCTTTAGGCTGAGGTGGTGGGTGCAGTGTTGACTGCTCCACGGATTGATCTGTGAGTAAGTGAATTTGGAGTAATTGAGGACTTAGTGAGAATAAATTGTGATACTGTGATTGAGGACTTAGTGAGAATAAAGTGTGATAAGATGTATAACCATTTTGGGGTAGAATGCTACCGTAGTTGAATGTGGCCTTTGGGTTAGTAAAATGATTGATTTGAGTTGATATTGGTATGGTGATATTGGTGAGTCTTCCCTAAATGTTTGGGGAGTTAGAAAAATTGAGTATATGTGGGAATTAGCGGTACATCTTTGACATGGTGGGAAATTGGAACCCCAATGGATTCGTGAAAATTTGAGTATGAGTGTGTATATGGAGTATTGGATACCTTAGGGTAAAGTAATAAGGTTATAAGACCCTTGATGAGGGTATACACTTGGATGACTTAAGATGCTTGGATGTAGAAATAAAATTGAAATTTCAAAATTTGATTGAGGGTTGTGAGTAACTTAAGAGAAATATGGAAATGATGTGATGGATAAATCAATGTTGAAATTGGGACTCTAGTCCATGATGATTTAGTGATTGGCTGAATGTAAGAGAGGATATCATATGAATAGAAAGTAAAATATAAGAAGTTGAGGAAATTGCCAAGTATGGAATTGGATGAATTTGATTGAAAGTATGAGAATCCATAAGTTAAGGATGGTGGGACTTGACAATTGTGAGGTGAGAAAATATAACTGAGTGTGGTGTGGTAGCGGTACAAATATGCTTCCATAATGTTGTGGAACATTGCAAATTGGATGATGTGGCTTAACTTTGTGTGGATAATAATCCTGTGATGGCTAAACGCCAATATATGTAAATGTGTATATCTATATGTTTTGTGAAGGCCGGGGTGCCTAAATTTATATGTGTGTTGTAATGAACTAGAAAAATTATTTTTGGTAAAAGAACAATGATGTAAGTGAAATTCCCTATGATGGGAAATAATTGAAGAGATTGTCTCTTTGGAGTGTCATTGGACGCTCTATTTGGTATGGGATTCATGATGGAGTCCCGGTGTGCCAGTTATACTATGGCACACATGTTGATAAATGATGTGACAATTAATATTGTCCTGGGTTTCCCTTGTGGATGGAATCTTAAGAGGTGTTGCTCTTGGAAGTCCCAGGCGAGCACTGCTCGAAGTTGATAATGTATCTGGTGGTCCTGATGCGCTGAATGCATGGACTGTTAAGTGAGGGCACTCTTGGTGTCATAGTGAAATCTTGAGAGAAAAGTGATGTCAGTTTAATGAAGTGGACCTTCTACAGTGTTGAGCATGGTTGCCATGAGTCATGATGGACAATGGGTTAGGACTGTACCGGACATGGGTACTTTTATGAATTGAAAATTTTGTGCCAAAGTATGAGAAATATGTTGGAATCTTGTGGTGATGACTGTGTTATGGACTAAGACGAATGACTAGTCAAGTTAAATGAGTAGAATGTTGAGAAAAGAACCATATTGGAAAGTTATAGTGAATGGTGCAATAGTAAGATAGAACTAGTATACCATTATGTATCTATATAAGAATCTGTTGCCGTTATATACGGATTTGATGTGAATGTGTTTATCTGTGTGGCTATCTCCGTATGGATTATGTTCCCGGAGATTATTATTATCTTGTATAAGTAATGTAGTGTGAGGTAGAACCTTGTGTTAGTGGGACTATTAGTACAGCCGTTGGCATGTTACCTCTTCTTGCGTGAATTATAAGGACAGATTCTCTTATTGGTGGGGCATTGCACCTGGGGCCCTTAGGACAGCAAGAGCTCGAGGGGTTAAACCTAAGGATGTTCTTACCCATTGCATCAGAGGATTGTATCTTGTGAGGAACGCAAGAGGTGAAATTTGGATAACTGTAAGTGAACAGTAATATGCCTAATATGATGAAAAGTGTGAGGTGCCATGAGATGGTAGTTTGAATTATGAATGTGAGCACTCAGAGATGTGCATGAGTGTATACCAAGTGTGGTAGTATGGAATGATGGTTTTACGGAAGTTGCGAAATGAATTATTGGATTATCACCCTATGTGAGGGAATGGAAGATTGATTAGTGATGATGGATTGAGTCAAAGTTTTATGGAAAGGCTTGTGATGTTGAGATGCTAAGCTGAGTTGGTGGCCAAAGTGGCCAATGATTTTAATAAGTGATTAATTGTGATGTGGTCAAGTAAGAAGGTGTGGTACTAGCGGTTAAATAGAATGGTATTTGGTGAAATGAAAGGTTGATATCTTTACCCTGGTGGTAGAGTCATTGATGAAGTTGTGTAGATGCAAACTATAGTGAGAGAGGTGTTGAAAATACACAATGTTGAGGTTGTTTTTGGCTAGGTATCAAGGTATATGATTGAGAGTGCTAGTAATACTTTGAATAGTCCGAGAGACTTGTGTAATAGCCGATGTGAAATTATGAAAGTAATGATAGTAATGGATTTAGTCCTTGTGGCACGATAAACAGGCTTTGAAAATCCCTATGTGATGGGACAGGTATGAGAGAGAGATGATATGTGACCTTGGAGTGATACATACTGGTTGAATGAAATGATAATGAAGGTGAGGTGTGTAGGATGAAACACATGTGGAATTGATAACATGAGTATGGAATGGTAAATAAAGAAAATTGCTAATGGAAATCTTGGGCATGTTGCCTTTAATGAGAGAAATCAATGATGAACTATGTGTTAAGTTTTGAGATGATTAGTTAAAATTGTAAATATGATCTAGTGTATGAAAAAAAATTAATGAGTGAATCCATGGATGAAGGCCTTGAATCAGCCGATGTAGTGTATAAATTGTAAAGTGTGGTCCATTGGGTACCAGTTAAAGGTCTTGAGGAAGAGATTCATCATTGTGTTTTGGTGAAAATGGTGAAATTGTAAGGATAGATTGGAAGCTGGGCACAGGGATGGTGCTTGTTAAAGGTAAAATACTAAGATGAGATTGTACGTCGTAGGTTAAAGAACATGAGAAAAGCAAAATGTGTGTGTACGAGTAGTGGCTAAATGCCAAGGATGGGGATTTATCCATCAGAAAATGAAAGTATAGTGAGTGAGAACTAGAGGGCTACTCGGTGAATTGCACTGAGGGACTGTGAGATTCCATAATAGTGTTTGATGTGGAATAAGAAATGTGGAACAATTGATGACGAGAGTTATTACCCAATAGAGATAAAAATCAAAGAAGGATAATTGTGGCTGTAGTGTGTCAGAAAGTAATAGTTGCCTGTGTGGCACAAATTAAACAAAATATGGTATGATCCTATAGGCATAGTTGTTGATATGTTAATTAGGTGGGAAAACCTGCCTAGAGAAATTATGGGCTATATGTGCTAGGTAGCCGGACTTGTGAAAAGAAAGCAATTGGCTTGGTAAAGCAGAGAAAGTGCACAACTGTGTGGTGCGCTCCGGTTGTTCATATGTGGTGTCGCCGGTTGAGATTGGAATTGGGAAGGACTTGAGGTCTCCCATTGGGCCTTTGAAAGACAAGGTCATTGTGAAATGGGGCTGAAAAGCCAAAAGATAGAAATGTAAATGATTGTTTTGGTGTCCGCACACTGATGAAGCTACTTGGGGACGGGAGACTGAGATTCTCCGGCTGTATCCCAAGTTAGCATATTTGCATAGTTGATTTTGCGGACAAAATTCTAAAAAGGTGGGGAGAGTATAACACCTCAAAAAATTAAATGTGAATTTATTTGATAAAATATGAGTTAGAATTGAGGGATTAATGAAAATCAGAGAATTATGGCCAAAATGGGCAAAAAGGGCAAAATGGTAATTTGCCAAAAACGTGAACCGAGGCATGAAAAATGGAGTTAGAGATTTAATATGACAAAAATAATGCTGGAAATGGAATCAGGACGGAAAATTGAGTGAATATGCAAAATCGTGAAAAAGTGATGAATAGTGATTTTTTTAAGTGAAAGATATTGCGGTATAAGTGTACCGATAAGTGTGAAATTTTTATCAATATTTTGAGGAAAGAAAAATATGTCATGGACTGGAAAAATATGTAGATTAGGAATTTATGATCAGAATTTTTATCGGGATGAAAGTTAGATCGCGTGTGGGACCCGCGGGGCCAAAACCCACTTGACCCCACGCCTCCCTCCTCCTTTTCTTCTTCTCTTTTCTTCTTTTCTCCCGTGACTTCTCCATTTCATGAACCAAACCCACCATTTCTCTTCTCCCTCACCATTTCTTCAATTCTTCACCAAATCACTTGATTTTGGTGTTGAAATCTAAAGCCATTGGTGATACTCCCAAGCCTTGAAATCATCTCCTTGGGGCGAAAATGGACAAACTCAGATCCGAACCATTGTGGTTCTTGGTGTTCTTGGGAGCTTTTGATCTTCTTTTGGATTGGTGGAACCTTGGTGGTGTTCATACACTTGATGGTGAGTATATTTGTGGTATCTTTGTGGTTGGTTTTGTAGATCTAGAAATTATGCTTTGAATCTTTAATTCTAGATGTGTGATGATAGAGAGCCCAAATGGAAAAATGCTATTAGATGAAAATGCCTTAGAATGATGCTTGAAAGCTAGAAATGCTATGATAAATTTTGGTGAAAAAGTTGGGTTTTTAACTTAGGAAAATTTGTGGAAATTTCATGAAAATTGTATGTGGTCTAATTGAATATGGATCATTGGTATAGGTTGATAATGTGATTATATGATTAGTGTGTGTGTTAAAATGGAATTGAAAACCTTGTAGAATCAACCTTGAGGAATTCGAACCATAGAGTGGTTTGGAGGAAAAATGATGTAAAGGTTGTGAATTTGATGTGGTATGATATAACATGATGTTTAATTGGATGATGGTATGGTGTGTTATAGTGGAATGAGAAGAAAGAATGTGTGATTCATGATGTAATTGGTAATTTGATCTATAAAAGAGGTTTATGTAAAACGAATAATTACTTGAGATTAAATGGTTGATTTGGAAATGGTTTGATAATCATGTTGTGGATTATCTAGGTTGCCTCTTTTGGACGCTTTGGAAGCGGGTAAGCTTGGAGCTTACGTATGGAGCATGGGCTCGGTGTTGAGGTAACCTTTGGAACTGGGGTTTAGCCCTTGTGTGCTCCACCACACCTAGTGGAAGGTTGTGGTTGGATTATGTGTTTATGACATTGTGTGATTATGTGCTTGTGTGCATATTGCTTGGATTGTATGAAAAATTGTTTGGTCACTGGCCAGTTGACGTGTGATGGTTTGGACATCCGCTGGGTTCATCCTTTGTGAGAATGCCAGTTGGAGATGCCATGGGGTCGACTCTGGGAGCGACACCGGGATGATCCAAACGGGGGACATCCGCCGGATAGGGCTCATGAGGAGTTCTGGTTGGGTTTTGCCATGGAGTCTTCTCAACCATGGGAGAGGCGCCAGGATTGTCTCGGGAGTTATATGATGGAGTCCTTGAACTTGAATCCATGAGTGGATGTTCTCGGGTTGTCTCCAGTTGGTGGGTGATATTGTATTGCATGCATGTTATATGATGTTATATTTGCACATTGAGTGAGCCATGGGGTGGAGAAACCTCCAGGGCCCTTGGTTTACTGAGATATATTTATATATCTCACCCCGTGTTTTGGGGCATCATTTCAGGTCAGGTTGAGCCTGGAAGAGTGGAGCATGAGGTGCATGTTGGAGGCACCATGTGATGAGCATTGGATTGGGACATACCTTGCATATGTTTTATGCTTTAGGCTTAGATCATGAACTTGTGCATGTTGAAAATGCCATGCCTTTGTATGTTCATGACTACATGTTAAATTCTTCAATATGATGTATGTGTATAACCTTGGAAATTATTGTATATTTGAGTGAGCATGGGACTTGTCCATGGCCACATTCATTGCCTTTGAAGCCATAGCAAATATGTTGTAAAATGGTCCATATGTGATGTAAAATGGCCATTATATTAAAGACTTTGTAAATGGTGCATAATTGAATGAAAATGCATGTTTGAAGGGCCTAGTGCCTACATTAGAGTATGTTTAAGTGTTGTGTGGAGTATTAAGGTGTTTGGGATGGATTACACAACCCTTTTTGGGCTTAAAATGCTGTAATCTGTCACTTTTGCTGCACAGTAATCGATTACCCAAGCATGGTAATCGATTACCATGCAACAAGGGACGAAATTTGGCTACTGTCTTCACTGGTAATCGATTACTGATGCTTGGTAATCGATTACCATGTGAGGTAATCGATTACCCAAGGTTGGTAATCGATTACCAGAACAGAGGAGGTGAAAATTTAGCTACTGTCTCGTTTTTGACAGGTGGTAATCGATTACCACCCACTGGTAATCGATTACCACAGTACAATTTTTGAAAATTCAGGTTTTTCTAGACTAAAAGAAAGGTGTTTAACTTGGTGGGTAGAACTCCAAATGGTGCGTGGTTTGAAACCACGCGTAACTAATGTAAAGGGGTAGAACATGGTAAGATATGAAAGTAATTTGATGAGTTTAAAGGAGTTGAATAAAAAGAAAGATTAGTGATGTTAGTAAACTGTATGCTTCCGCGTATTGCAATTACAATTATAGTGTTGTATTAATTGATTACGGAAAAAGGTTATGTTTATGAAAAGGAATACGATAAAAGAAAAAAGTTGTCCGTAATTTAATTATCCCAATTACTGTGATTGTAACTGCGCTTAATATCATAATCAATGTTAACAATACCGGTACGTAACGGGCTGTTACAGAGATTTTGTCATTAAATATTTGAGTTATTTTTCTAGAAAAAATATTAAATTATTATTATTGATTCAAATTTAGTGTTTTTTTTGTAAGTTACATGTATTAAATTTTTTTTTTTTTGGAAATATTTCCATCGATTCATCACTTCGCGACTAGTTCGATTCGTGATAGGTCTAGGATTAAGGCTTTAAATCTCTCCCAAAGGTGGTATTGGAGCGGATCGAACACATGTTTTCACCCAACTGAATTACCATAACATTTGATGTATTAAAAAATAATTTGAAACAAACAAGAATTATTTGTGATATTAATTATTATTTGGGATAGGTTATTGTGCCTACTCCATATTTGCCTACTTTTACCTACCCCTCTCATCACCGTTGGATTACAGTTTGATCTAACGGTTCATATTGAAAACATAAATAAAACCCTTTTTACCTCCTTTCTCTCTCCTCCCCTTTCTCTCTCCTCCCCATTCTCTCTTCCTACGCTATACCTAATTGAAATTTTTATGCCCTTCATCGCCGATGTCTGCTGTGCTTGTAGCTGTGGATTTTGGTTAAATTTCTGAATTTGTTAAATCATCTAGCTTGAAAAGAACCCTTGAATTTCATCTGACTTCCCCTGAATTTCAAAAAGCAACGATGGTGATAGCACGTTCATGGATCATCTAATATTATTGATTAAATTTCATTACAAGAAGCTATATTGTTGATTAAATTTCATCGACTAATGGACATGCTCATGGATCGTGAGGTACAGTTCATCTGATTCGTCTATGCAAAATTCTTGAAAACATTTGCAGGAAAGGTATTAGCACTGCTCACCTCTTTTTTTTGGTTGGATTCTGGTTTTGAAAAAATTTGCTTGAATTTTTTTTACAGAGAAACGTGCCACTTGAGTAGATGTTTCAAATCTGATGTGTGATCCAAGAAGGAAGGATACGTCTTCTTCATCACAGGGGAGGAGAGAATAGGGTGGAGTCTGAGAGAGAGAAAGTGGAGAGAGAGAAAGGAGGTAAAAGGGTTTTATTTATGTTTTCAATATGAACCGTTAGATCAAATTGTAATCCAACGGTGATGAGAGGGGTAGGTAAAGGTAGGCAAATAGGGAGTAGGCACAATAACCTATCCCTTATTATTTAACGAAATAAAATAAAATCACAATAATTATGTTATTTATTATCTTAATTATTTTTATTTATGATACAAATTAATGGAACACTTACCAAAATGCCACACTTCACCAATTTTTCTACCTAAATGCCATGCGAATAATGTTATTTCTCAATCTCTCACGGGGGCAAGTTCGCTACCCGGTGTAACGAACTCGGTTTGTTGACGTGTCATATTTCTAGTTGATAATAAGTACTAAGTTTTTTTTTATAAAAAAAATAGGTATGAAGTTTACTACATTGGGTAGAGAACTTGGTTAAAACCAAGTTAGCTACCCCGTGTAGCGAACTTAGTGTCCACTAGAAATGTGACACGTCAGCAACCGAGTTCGCTACACCGGGTAACGAACTTGTCCCATGTCAAATTGGAAAATAACACTATTCGTATGACATTTAAATAAAAAAGTTGGTAAAGAGCTACATCTGTTCCCAAATTAGTGGATATATCATACTTAAAGGTTACCATTTCTTACTACCTCAATTATAGTCATCAAATTAAAATTAAGGGAATGATTATTGTTTGATATAAATTTCTTCTTTCTCTCTCTTTAATCACTCCCTCTACTCCCTGTCTATTTGGTGGCACTGTCTAATAATCATAAGAGAGGCAGTAAGAAAATGCTAAATTTAGTTGATAATAACTATAATCTTACCCACTATTTAATAGTTATGAGAATAGAAAAACAAGGAAATAAAAATAAAATAAAAAGTGAATTTCGATGCCACGTAAGAACATCCGATAATCACAATACGGGTCCATCCTGATTCAATCACGTTATATCCTAGCATGATCACATACTAATTGTTTAAAATATGAACTTCTCATATAATTAAATTAAATAAAAAAAATCTTAAAACGGTGATATTTTCATAAAGATATTGAATTCACTAAACATGAAATAGGAAAAAAATAAATAATGAAAATTGTTTTGAAACAAAGAAAACTATAATTAATTAATGAGTTTAATTTGCGGAAATGATACCGGTTAATTGACGGAAATTAACGGTGTTAAAATATGGTTGTAAGAGGTTGTAAAAAAAAAGATTATAATTATAACCTACCTCTAAAAAGAATATAGTCGATGATTTTAATATTTTTATGCAAAAAAATATTTGTGCAATTAATGCAGATAAGTTATATGCATTTATTCACAAAATGATGTCGTTTTGGTATTGAAATCTTTAAAGATTATAAATATAAAGATTATTATAACCCTGTAATAAATTAAAATTACAAAAACATAATGATTTACGTCCCAAAACGACATCGTATTGGGCTTACTGTAGATAATTTATCTGTAGTAACTTGCAGAAAAAGCGAACCCTATTTTTATAGTGAATATAGATAAGTTATCTATGTTTCTTCTGAAAATGATGTTATTTTGAATTGAAAAATTAAAAAGTTAATAATGATAAAATCTATTATAATCTTGAAATAAATGATAATTATAAAAATATCTTGATTTTTGGCTCGATCTTATCTTCATTCATTCAATGTAGCAAAAATGAACCCTATAATAATTTCAAAATGTGAAGTGTTATTCTTATAAATTAAAAATTTTACAATTTCTTATAACTTATTTTATCACAGTTTATTTTCGTCAATTTAACATATAATTTATTAAAAATTAATAAAAAATATGACCTGATAAATTATAACAATTAAATTGACGAAAATTAATAATATAAAAATAGATTATAAGAGATTGTATAATTTTTAAGTTATAAGTGTAAATATTGTAAGAGATTATAAGGGTATATTTGATTATGTTCTGATTTTTTTATTTTTACAACTATTTTGCAAAATAGTTATGAAGACTGTTATTTTCTATGTTTTTTTAAATTAAAAATAAAAATAATTCAAATATATTTTTTAAATTTAATTCTAAAAATAAAAAAAAATTATAATCTTTAAAATATTTTTTATAAAACAATCTTAACAAATGAATTTATTAATTTTTTTTAAACTAAAAATCTGTTTTCCAAACATCAAACATAGCCTAAATTTTTAGGTTACAAGTGCAACACTCCTCTTTTAAAATAATAAAACAATTCCGTTGATGGATATATGTCTTTTCAATTTTAAATACAGTCTCTGCAACAGTGTCTACCAGAGAGTCAGAGAGAAAGAAAGAGAGAGACTAAAACCTAAAACCCTTTTCGTTACAGCTTCCCGCCCTAATCCTCACAATGTCGGAAACCAGAGAGAGCAAAATCAACACAGTTTACTGAAATATGCATAGAAGAAGTTATGCAGAAACTTCTGCGCCCAACTTCTTCTTCGGTTCCAATCTTCTCTGTATCTGTTGTTAGCCCTTTTCTCTCTTTACCCCTAAACCCTTCAAAAGGTTCTAACTTTGCACCCTCAATGGCAGCAGCAGCACCTGTAGCTGGTTCATCTCTCGCTTCTTCGTTCACAAAGAAGAACCCTTTCACTCTCAAATCCACTTTTTCTTCTCACTATTTGACACCTTCTTCCAACACTTGCTACACTGTTTGTAGGTGTCTAACCCACAATAGGAGTAGGACCCAACAACCCCTCTCTTGGGTTCTCCCTAAACACTCTTCAAATGGGTCCTTACATTCGGGTTCAGACGGGTCTTTTCTTACCGACCCGAACCCGAACCCTGACCCTGACCCTGTTGAGTGTACAACAAAGGATGATTGTGTAGAGAACAACGACACAAAGGAGAAGAAACCCTTGAGCTTCAGATTAAATAGGAGGCAAAAGGGTTCTTCTTCCTCTCCAATACCATCAAATCCTGATTTGTTGGCTATTCCTGGTGTGGGTCCCAGAAATCTAAGAAAACTCGTTCAGAAAGGTATTGCTGGTGTTGCTGAACTCAAGCAACTCTACAAAGATAAGGTTTCTCTCTCTCTTTTAAAATTTTGTTTGTTTCTTACCTTTACTATGCTCCATTTAGGGTTTAGGGTTTTTTTGTTCTTTTCTTAATTTAGCTTTGATGAGTATGTTCCAGCTGAATTCAGTCAATTTATAGGAATAATGTGAGTTACACATGCCAGGGTCTGTAAATGTTTGTTCACTATTGTTCCATTATAAATAGGGTTTTATTAATGTTAGGGTTTTATTAATGTTAGGGTTTTATTAATGTTATGTTACATGATTTAAGTGTTGTTTCCGACGCACACACACAAATGGAGAGAGAAAGTGGAATGATGAAAGTGAAAGAAAAACATGTGGACCCCACCTCTTCGATGTGTGTAGGAAAGTGATGTTATATCATGTTACATGATAAACATAAAACCCTTATAAATATTACTAGTTAACTGCAACAAGTTCTTACAATATTTTAAGGCTAGGCTATCCATTCAAGTTGATTTGATATCAGAAAAAAAGGAAGGAGAGAGAGAGAGAGGGTATGTTTTTGGATTATACTGAATTCTTGATAACTTTCTTTGTTTTGATGGATCAAATGCTACAGTTCTTTGGCAAATCTAGTGACAAGATGGTGGAGTATCTACAGAGTTCTGTTGGAATAATCCACAAGAACCATGCTGAAAGTATAACTACTTTTATTAAAAAGAGTGTGGATGAAGAGTTGGAAGATAATTCCTCATCTGTGCAGCCTCTTCAGAAGAAACGACTTACATTCTGTGTTGAGGGTAATATCAGTGTTGGAAAGACTACCTTCCTTCAGAGAATAGCTAACGAAACAATTGAATTGCGTGATCTTGTCGAGGTGGTTCCGGAACCTATTAGCAAGTGGCAGGATGTTGGACCTGACCACTTCAATATTTTGGATGCTTTTTATGCTGAGCCACAAAGGTATGCCTACACCTTTCAGAACTATGTATTTGTTACACGGGTGATGCAGGAAAGAGAGTCATCTGGTGGAATCAAGCCTCTTCGCTTGATGGAGAGGAGCGTTTTCAGTGACAGAATGGTGAGTATTCACCCTTTAGTGTTATTTTTCTTGTTCTTCTTTTGATGGTCCTTCAGTTTTATTCTTTGTCTTTGGTTTTGGAGGGAGGGTGTTAGGTCACTTTTTTTTTTTTCAAGTATCAATACAGCGTCTTCTTTGAATGTGTTTTCTGTTAGAAAATGATAGCAATTGATGGGTTTGAAACTGTGCAGTTCTTTCTTTTCCCTGTTTGAGTCAATTTGAGAGGAAGGAAATCCTGTTTTGAGAGTTTAAAGGCTTATATATTTTATCTCACTGTTCAACAAAGGTTTTTGTACGTGCTGTTCATGAAGCAAATTGGATGAATGAGATGGAGATCAGTATTTATGACTCATGGTTTGATCCTGTTGTATCCTCCTTGCCTGGACTTATTCCTGATGGTTTTATCTATCTTAGGGCAAGTCCTGATACTTGCCACAAGAGAATGAAGTTGAGGAAGAGAGAAGAAGAAGGTGGAGTTTCCCTAGACTATCTCCGTGACCTCCATGAAAAGCATGAAAGCTGGTTATTCCCCTCCCAGAGTGGTAATCATGGAGTATTTTTGGTCAATAAGCTACCCCAGCATGTTGACAACTCTTTACATCCTAATATAAGAGACCGTGTATTTTATCTGGAGGGTGATCACATGCATTCAAGCATTCAGAAGGTACCATTTTTGGAAATCCCATGTCTGAATTTATGATTTGTTATAATAGACTGGCTTAATCATTTTAATTACAAGCAGGTTCCTGCACTGGTTCTGGACTGTGAACCCAATATTGATTTCAGCAAAGATGTTGAAGCAAAGAGGCAGTAAGATAACTATTTCTTACTCAGATATTTGTTTACATTTCCGTAACATGGAGTTGATGCCTTTTTGTCCATGTTAGAATATTATGATTTTTTTTGTCCTTGGAGTTTTATTATGGGAGGATTGTTATTGAGCTAGGCTTGTACTAGTTGTATGTAAGTTTTCCAATTATAAGGTATGGGACTTAGAATCCCACATCTAAAGTATGGTATTCCAATTTGGGTGTTATATGGACTTGGGCTTTCCCTCCACAATGGCTAGCTTTTGTGGTGAGGTTCTCCCAAGGTTCAGATTATTTGGTATTAGAGCCTTCCCCATGTCTATCTGTTGTAAAGTGAACTGTCATTGTTGTCTTTGCCTGGGACTAGTCAAGGGACTAATGCACAGCAAGACTTAATGGGCGCCAGGGCTATGGAGCCTGTTGGAATGTTAGGTTCCAACTGTAAGATATGGGATTCCAATGTAGGGTTTATATGGAGTTGGACTTTCCCAAGACAATGGCTAGCTTTTGTGGTGTGGTTCTCCCAATGTTTATATCATTGTGCGACACTAGTGATTGATCCAGATTGTTAATACTAGTTAAAACTAATACTATTGTTCATCAAACCATATCAGACTTGTGGTTTTTCTTGTCTTGTTTTTTGTTAAAATAATCAAATTGCAATTTGATGGCTACGCTCATTTCCCCCCAATAAAAGGTCTGTTTTTTGTTTTTCATATGTTGTTGAACTTGGTGAGTAGGAGGTGATTGACTTTTTGTTTCCACTGCCATTGAATTAGAGGCATGAAGGGGAAAAGTAAAGCATTGGTTTTATTTTACATGCCTCTGAACTTTAAAATATTGCACATACTGCTTGTTTTGTAATTCTCCCTAAGATTATAAAAAAAGGGTTTAAATGTTGTTTAGAACACACATACATACACAATTAAGAAAGTGGGTTATATGTAGAACAATTATAGCGATTAATTATTCAGGTGGTTTGTATTTTTGTGTCCAACGTGTCAGTCAGCTTGAGAAACCAATGTGGCATGTGTGAAGTGTATTAGGTGTGCTTAGGCTGAATGGACTCCTGAACTGTATTGGTATGATGCAAATGGGTGCCTTAGTTGTGCAAGGAGCATGTTTTATGTAACATGAAATTAGACATTGTATTACTTCAAAATATAGCTAAATATTACAGTTTTGGGATCCATTACACTTCTAGAGTTATGGATTTGTATCCAAACTCGTACAAATTACCATTTAATAAATAATGTTAACAATTTTTATTGCACTTCAATGAATATAATTTTGATATAAACTTGTACAAATTACTTAAATGAAAATTAATTTTAATTGCCATCTTTACAAATTTTGTACTTCTAAGTTAATGTCATTCTGCACATGCAGATCCTTAACTTGAGTTTTCATCGGTTCTTTATAGTGGATTTAGTGAGTGAAATGTTACATCTTCAGTAATTAATATATGTGGAAATAGATACCTAGGTAACCAAGTTCTCTTTAATCAGTAAAATTCTAAGGGTGCTACTATGCTAGTTTTTAGAAATCCATTGGTGAGAGAGACTTGTCAACAAGAATATACTGCATTAAAATAATAATCTATTGATTCCTAATGCATGGTGATTATTTGTTTTGCTTATGGTGCAGATATGCACGCCAAGTTGCAGAGTTTTTTGAATTTGTGAAGAAAAAGCAAGAAGTTCCATCAAAGGAAGCTGTTGAAGGGCAACCACAGGTGGTGCTACCTCATGAAGGTGGCTTGTGGTTACCAGATGGAAAGCCATTTCCCCAGTCAGCTCTCAAACCTTTGGACTTCAGGCGAGCAATGTCATTCAGGTCTGGCTAGTGCCAAATATATAGTAATGGTGTCTTCACTATGTTTCACGTTTTTCTTGCATGTAAAGGTTTTCATTCCGGACCTTGACTGATGTAGAGATACTAGTGTTTATGGTTGCTTTTGATAATATACTGCTTCTTTCTTGATTTTATATATTTTTTCTTTGATTGCAAAGATGGTCAGCGTGTCAGGTTTGAACCTGGGAGCTACCTTTTCTAAAAAGCATAAAGAGAAATGGATGAATACATAAAATAATAATAATTAATCTTAACATATTTACACATTTTCCCTTTATTGATAAATTAATACATTCAGATTATAAACTTGTTGCCTTCAAATAGTTAAAGTCAAACTACAATTTTAGTTGCTTTGAATATTTCTATACTGTTTTTTTTTTTTTTAAACAATTTTATCTTTGTATTTACTTTTTCAAGTAGATTTATACTCATGAATTAAACCAACGCATTCAAGCAATCATTCTTCTACAAGTCGTTACCAAAACACACCACAGTTGGTAGATAGTTGGGTTCCTTAAGTATGCTGATAGGGGTTCGATCCCTGGCCGTGTGTATGAAAAATCTTTGTTGGGAGAGGTTTACTCATTTAGTGTGATTTCCTGCCTCGAAAGTATCTTAAACACATCGAGTTTAACCTAATAACCGAATTGCCTCCCCCTTCCTCCTCCTGAGTTTTTTTGGTATATAAGTCAGCTGCTTTTCAAACTCGAATCAGACCGAATGACTCTTCTGCCTAAACTGCAAATTGGCCCTCAATCTTGTATATTCTACTGTGATAATCGTTTTTGTTGAATAAAAAGTGAAAACAATTCTTTCATTGTCTTTTTTGATGCTTTCTGATACTCTATTTGTTGTTACATATTGTGATTATGATCTGTGGGCTTTATCATGGTAGTTAAAATCTTGATTTAAATTTGCAATTTTATGATTTTATGATTTTTTTCAATCGAAACAATTCCGGCAAAATTCCAAATGCTTTTACGATTTTACGATCTTTTACGATTTTTTTTACATTAGGATTTTACGTTTTACTATTTTTTATCCTCCTTCCGATTTTAGGTAAAATTTTGATTTTAACTACCATGGCCTTTATAACAATTATGTTATTTAGGATATTAATCTTTTCTTTTTTTTTAGAGATTTTAGCTTTAATAAGATATCCAGTTTAAGAAAATTTATATTTTTATTATGTATTTAATTAGTATTTTTAAATATTTTTAAATATTCTTTTTAGGTTACAAGTATCTTTAGGTGTCAATATGAGGTTTGTATTCGTCATTTAAGATGACCACACAAAATTTTCTACACACACAATAATTTGTGGGGCCCGCATCTTCTGAAAAAAAAAAAATTACGGTATGCAAAGAATCTCTATAATATAACAGAATCACTTTTCCTATTATATGAATTTCAAAGTTAAAACATTTAAGAGGCCGAAATGAAGATAATAAACAAAACCCATGATAGAGAGGCTCTTAATTACAAAGTAGAGGCCCAATAAGCTAGGAATAGTTGTCCTAGTCAAAGACAATTTTGGTCAACGTTAAAAGTCAACTGTCAACCTTGAGAATTGAGAATACAAAAGCCAAAACGGTGGTGCTGGAGAGCCGAAGGAATTTCCCTGATTGATAAGACAAACCAAGAGTGTTATTCTTGGCAGATTACTCCCTTAATAAATAGGGTTTTTAATAAATAAACCTAGAACTGCTTCTCTAGTCTTACATATAATTTTTTCTAACACATAAATTCCATATGTTTTTTATCTCTACAACATGAGATTTGAATTCTCATTTAATATGGGAAAATCAAACCCCAATCTAGACTGCTTCTCTAGTGGGGAATGTTCTCCCTCGACTCAAGTTTCATATACTGTTTTTT
This sequence comes from Gastrolobium villosum, assembly GCA_032173675.1. Classification (NCBI taxonomy): domain Eukaryota; kingdom Viridiplantae; phylum Streptophyta; class Magnoliopsida; order Fabales; family Fabaceae; genus Gastrolobium; species Gastrolobium villosum. The sequence continues at coordinate 39,495 of JAVKPL010014460.1, forward strand.
TTTTTTTTTTTTGATAACATTCATATACTGTTTTATCAATTACTAATTATGTAGAAGTGTAAATTACACAAGACGCGTAAAATGTATAACATAACTTGTGGATTAAAAAGGTTTCACGCTACCACAATTTCGGCCTTCTTATTTGTACCAATACTTTGATAGTAAATAAACAAGAACCGCTACAAGGTAAAATGCCACTGCTCAACAAAAACACAAAAATGCTTCTTCAATGAAAAGGAACTATTTTACAATACAAAATTAATAGTAATATTTCTAATTCTGCACATGACATATAGTTAAAGATCCGTCTAGGCTACCAAATTGCATCCAAATGTTATATTATTTATCACTTGCTATATGAACAGCTTGTTTTAGTAAATAGTTGTCACACAGATTACCAATCATCCAAAAATGAATCATGATAATCGGGTGCAAGTCTGTATCGGCTTACAATAATCTTATGTACAATGAATTATGATTTCACAACTAATTTTCTCTAGTAAATAATTAAAATAAGGGAAATCATTTTCTCATGTAATAGGAGATAGTTTTCTCATGTTATGAGACATCGAAATTCGTGCTATCCTTTTTTTTTCTTTTTTAATAAGTGGTGGGTCCCATCACTTGTTGTGTCTATGACATGAGAGATGATATCTCATGTGACATGAGAAAAGAGAAACCTTTAAAATAAATAAGAAATTGAAGCCTTAATTTATTGCTTTTTTCAAGTTTGAATCAAACAATTTTTCTTTTTGAATTCACACTTAATGATACAAAAATAAATTACAGGTATTGAACAATTTGATTTCCTAAGGCTAAAGAGAATACTTTTACATCTATAGCTTTATATATTCCTAGTGTTACTACCATTTTGATTCTTGGGTTCTGGCTGTTTACACATGCAATCTGGCATAGGAAAAGTATATAGAGAACCACCAGCCTTTTTTAACTCTGTTCCCTTTTGATCACTATGGTGAAGCATATCTTTCATTTGTTGCTTGAATACTTCCCATCTGCAAAGTCAGTAAATATTAACTCATAAATTTTATAATGAGTGCAGAAGCTAATTTTTCGAATACTAGAGCTAATTGTTCTCTTATTAGGATAACTGTCTTCTAGACAAATAAACTTCACCTTCTAAACAAATATTTTATTAATTGGAGCAAAAAGTAACTGCAAAAGGACATACAAACCAAGAAAGAGAGCCAAAGTCGTACCTTATATTAGGATTATCATATAAAAGAGCCAGTTTTCTCTTATCAGGTTTAACTGTCTTTGAATGCCCACCATACATATATCTCCTGTGACCCATCAAGAAGTGTGGAAAATTTCCACCCTGAGTTGTAACAAATACTTCACTATGAAGGCAAACGGTATAATCAAGAGCAGCCAACCTAGATGAGTGGCCCTACATCATAAACATGAGAGTTACAGAAATTTGCTTTTTCCTTGAATCGCCTTCCTTTTCTATAAATAATAAAAAGGATTTTTCTTTTATTTTTTGTATTAAAAGGACTTTTCTTGTTTTAAATAAGGGAAAAGTATCTCTCCAGTCACTTGAGATAAAGTTATCTCCAGTGATCTCAAAATGACGTCGTTTTGGGTTGTAAGATTAAAACATTATAATTACAAAGACTAATATAACCCTGTAATATATTATAATTACAAAAATACCTTGATTTCCGTCCCAAAACAACATCGTTTTGGGCTCACTAGAGATAACTTATCTCTATTGACCGGAGAAATCCTTTACCCTCTAAATAAATAAGCATAGATCACTTTTTAATTACCATAAATTGAGAAAGCTCTTCAGTAGTTGCCAGTGTATTCTTGGTTTGTAATCGTGGAAACATCAGTTTAAGTGGTGCCATGTACTTCTGTTCTTTATAAATCTTTCCTGCTGCAACATATACTGAGGTCGTATTATCAAAACCCATGCCTCTAAGCATCATTCCTACCTACAACATCAAATAAAATGAGCTGCAAAAATCAGAACCATGATGCAAATATTATTCTTACTTTAAGACCCAACACTCGCTAGTCGGGTTTAACGGGGAGTGGTTTTTTTAAGACCCAACCTGGCTAGTTTGCCAAAAACACTCACGAAACACCCAAAAACAGATAATTGATAACAAGTGCAATAAGTCAAATGGGATTTCACTTGTGGGTATTCAGAATGATGGAGGAAATTCTTATTGTCACTTTGTTAAAAGATTGCGTTTTTCTTGTAATTTTCTATTTTAATTGCATTTGAATATATCCGAAGCTCAATTTTTGTATCCATTTTCTGTTTCAATGAATTTCCAGTAAACCCAATCATGGGAATCTATGATTGCTAAGTATCATATAACATTTCAAATTGGAATATTAGGAATCCTAAATTAGCAAGGAATAAAAAAGTACAAAAAAAAAAAAGTTCCCATTGAAAACCATGGGATATCTAGTTTCATGTCCTACTGCTGTCACCACTACTGCCCTCACAGCTGCCAGCATATGATTTATATTTTTAGAAAAGAAAAATAGAAAATATTTAAAACAGAGGAATCCTATTTACAGATCAATTGGGAATCTACTATACCTGGGTATCTAATCATTTTGGAAAATGTTGCAACATAATACTTAAGATTCTGAGCACCAAAAATCTCCTTAATTCTTTCTTATAAAAGAAAAAGATAAAAGGAGCATAATAAATACACCAAAAGCACAAGCAACAAATAATTCCCAAAATTAACTTTGTTTTTCAGAGAACATATTATAGCCCAAATATGAGGAAGAGAAATTGAAAACAATGAAGGGACAAGAAAGGAAGGAAAATAATGTGTAAAACCGCATACCTCCAATGGAGTCAATGGGCATCTTCCATCCACCCGATTTGCACCAGGCTTTATTATCCTGTGCCTTCTTCTGAATTTACCTCGCCAACTCCTTTCACGAGCAATATCCATTTCATGTTTCTCCTCGTCCCCACCGTCATACTCACAGCATGAAAATGCAACCATATCCTTTATACAGAGAAAAACTATTAATTATAATATATAATAGATGTAAAACTAAGGAACCAAAACGGACAAGAAACTCATAAAAATTGACAATAGCCTATTTATTAATTATTTGCAAAAGATACCAACAAAAAGCAAACAATGGGTATTTATAATCATACAGTAAACATGTAATCAACTCCCATCAAATAACTTATCTAGATGTAAGGTAAATTCATTAAATTATTAAAAATAACGATAACCTTTATCCTAAATTATGCTTATCCATCTACATCAATGAACCCCTTTGGGGAAACTCTACTCTGGAGAGGTAAACATCTTGTACTATTCCAAGAGGTTCAACAAGAAGAATATTATATTCATTGGCAATTTACAGAGAGCAGTACAGAAGCCTCATGCAGGATTATCTATTTCCCAGAACAGCAAATCCACCAGTAACTACTCCAGTATGTGGTGGTGTGTAAGGGCCTCCTGAATCTGATTTTATTGTCTTTTTTCATTGAACACCGTCCTAGAGAGATTTAATAGAAGATCTAGGAATTTAAAAGCTCTACATGGGCTGATTTCAGCAGCCTTCAATGACAGAAGCAGAGTGTTAGTATCTATTTTTACCTAATTAAGTGATGATTTTTCTAACATCTTTTGGGCTAATGTTGTATGAGTGTAGGTAAAAGTGGGCTGAATTTGAAGGAGTGAGCCCAATTGGTAAAAAAGGGTAAAAAAATGGTTTTTAACTTTTTACTTATATGTTTACCTTTCTTTCTCTCAGGAACTGACATGTGGCTACCGGTTAAAAAGAGAAGATAAGGTGAGGTGGTGATGCTACAACCGTTGATATTACTTTGATCGGACGAATAGGAAAAAGTGTCAAGAAAATCAAGAAAAGGGAAAGTGAAATCTGATAAAAAGAAGAACGCACAGAGGAGAGAGTCACTTTACTTTTTGGAGAGCAAACTTTAGATTTTTAGCGTTTTGAGTTTCCTGTTGTAATTAGATCTGTACTTTGAGAGTTTAATTTCTTAGTTTTCTTCTGCACAAAGGAGATTGTGGCTCTCGAAGGGATTCCAGTAGTCGCGATCGTGCTGCGTTTTCAAAGTTTAAGACTTTCGGTTCCTGAAGCATTTTATTAGCTTTTTCCTTTTGAATCAGTGAAGAACATCTTGGTCTGTATTTCTATTCTTTACGCTTTCTTTCTTTCTCTTATAAATCATGTTTTCTTTCATCTCAGATTTCATTTTAGTTTTATCTTGCAACATGCATAGCTAAATCTCTTTTCTGGAATTCTGATGGAGATGTTGAGTACCCTTTTATAATTCGGTCTGCATGCATGTATGTTCTTGATGTTTGAGATCCATGGGAATGGACAAGATTCTTGCATGAACTTGTGTTGGGAAACTCAAGTTCATGACTTTATTAATTCAAGTTTCTTAGATTAGGAATAATCTAAGGAAGAACCGTACTTCAAGTTTTTGGTAAAGTGATTTTTACTCTTAAGGGATTAAGGTGAATCATTTATCACACTAAATTTGGGAAAGTTTAGTGTGGATCTTCAAGAAGTCAGATTCGGTCAAACATACATGCTGTAGCATTTAGAGTGCATGATTGCACATCTTTAGGGAAAAGTCATCGAAGTCAGGATTCTGGATTTTCTGATAATTGTTTTTACTGTTATAAATAAACTTGTTTCAACTTCCTACAAAGTTTCAAAAGATCAGAATTTTACAAGTCTATTTAAGATAAAGAAGTTCTTAAAGAAACCAATTCTTCTGTTCCCAGAGAACGACAACCCTCTTTCTTTTTCAAGAAAATACTACCCAACACAGAGATGGGTGCAAATTTTGTTGCTCTTGATCTGAGCTTAGCAATAAGTGGAGGAAGAAAGGATTGTTGGTAATATCAACAAGTCTGTTGTGTGTATTCATGGCACACAGAAACTTTGCTCAACTTACAGAAAATTGGCACAGAAAAGGCTTCAGGCACAAAGGTTTGTTTGAATTTGCAGAAGCAAGTTCTGAATATCAATTGATGTAGAACCAAGCAACTAAAACACAGGAAACTCTAAAATTGACAATGGTCTGTTTATTAATAGTTTGCAAATGATACCAATATAAAGCACTCAGTGGGATATTTATAAGCTATAATCATACAGTAGACATGTAGTCAAACTCTAATCAAATACTAAAGCTAAAATAAAATAATTTATCCAAAGATAACGTAAAATCCCAAAATTATCATAAATAAAAAAAAAAACACTCCCCGTTAAACCCGACTAGCGAGTATGAGGTGGAGGAAATCCTTGTACGCAGCCTTACCCTTGCATAATTGCAAAGAGGCTGTTTCCTGGATTCGAACCCATGACCTTTTAGTCATGAAGGAACAGTTTTACCACTGCTCCGATTCGCCCCCTTATACAAAATTATCATAAATAAAATTAACATAAATTATCCTAAATTATACTTATCCATTCTGCATCAATAATGTATCTAGTAAATCTAACATATATAAGTACATAGATATTAGAATAACACCTCCTCAAAACGAAGATGCACTGAAACATACTTCCCGTCACTGTGGGAGCTATGTTTAACCATCCGATCAACCATAATTTCTGCAAGTGTTCTTATAGGTTCTGAAAATCTAAGAGCTCCAAAATTGGCAAAGCACCTAAGCCCCTGAATTTTTGAGGGTACTGCCTGAGCTAATCTGTTGGAGAACGGTGCAATGCGAACAGCCCTGCAACAAGCATGTGCAAAGTCCTCTTAGGAGCCATAGACAATACGTAGCCCAAACATGATTGTAAGAAAATAGAGGAATAATAGTAATAATAATACAGGACCACAACAAATTCAGTAGAGTGACTACTTTTTTCTTCCCAGGAGAAAGGGGGGAAGGAAGAGAGCGGGGGAGGGGAGGGGAGGGGAGGGGAGGGGGGGATTTTTTCAGCAGGGGATCACCACAAAACTAACAATCAATTCATGACTTACAGTCATTTACGTATATATTATCCTACTGAATTTGTACTTTCATATTCTAAATGTGTATATGTCAGTGTTTTTGTTTACTTTGAGCCCATGCCAACTTATCTAAACAAAGTCAACAAAATCTGACCCATAAGCCTATCTGTTTTCAGATAGAGGTGTAATAACAACAAAAAAAGCCATTTCCCACCAGATCAGGCTAGCTACATGGATCAAATGGCTCCATTGCATTCTGCCAAAAGTCATGTAGCATGGATTCATTGATACCTTTAACATGGTTGAGCAGTTCTGCTGCTCCTTTGATCAAACAATCAGGCCCAGCAAGTTTCCTACAGATGCTGATTTCCACTTGTTCAAAGCTTGGATAGATTGGAGGGATGCTCCATAAATGGATACATGTAGTACAGTATACTGTCACCACCAGCACAAAAACTAATCCTAAAACTTTGGTGGCCTTAATTTGGAAGTAACTTGAAGGGGCCAAAGTGTACAGAATGTGGTTATGAGTGCATATCAGAGGCAGAAGAAGCTTTCATTTAGGATGTAGGATGCGACAAATGAGGCTTTCCACATGAGCAAAGAGAGGAAGCAGGATGTGTGAAAACAGATTACTGATGTAAATGCAGATTACAAGACCAATGATATCGTTTGTGAAGATTCTACTGGAAAAATTAAGGGTTGATACCTAAGAAGCACGGTGAGAGTATCATCTCCAACAGAATATAATACAAGGATAAAGCAAATGTTTGAAAAATTTAGCAAGTCAATGGTGTAAAAATATTAAAACAAAATATATTATATATATTCCTATTACAAGGTACTAAAATTAAACAAATTTAATTGTTTTGCTGGGTAACAGATGAATTTGCCTATTTTGTCATGTTTGGGCATGATTCAGAGTCATTTTTTTTTATTTTGAAACATTTCTCTTCATTATAAGCATTTTTACATGTTTTGAAAAACAATTCATGCATTTTGACATAGTTTATAGTATCGCACGATGCATGATACGTATCGCGTGATATGATTCAATACAGAAGTTGATCGATATGAATCGGTTGCCTGTATCAGAATTGGTCTTGCATCGGACTGTGAATTGCTGTATCGTATGATTCAATATCGAAACGTGTATGTATCGTATCACAAATGAAGATTCGAAAATCAAACAATGATTTGTGATTTTCAATTAAAAAAAAATGTAGAAAGGTCATTGTTAATTAGGGAAAGGAAACTAACTATTAATTAGGAAAAAATCAAACAAATATTCAAATTAATACACATCTCTTCAATCTTAAAAAAAAAACAAACTCGTACAAATTAAAAAAAACAGAGACTTAAGCACAAGAAAACATAATCTCTTAGAGAAGTTTTCAAAGAGCTATAATACAAACAAAAGGAGAGAAATTGAAGGCTTAGATTGCGATTTCTATAACAATTTATATTTTAACATTATTTTTTTATTATATTTCTGAACCTTACGATTCGATACGATTAACAATACATGATACAAAAATAGCCAAATGATACACAATATGTATTGCAATTCAACAACCTTGCATTTCAAATCAGTTTTTGATAGTTTTCTGCAGAACATTGAGAAATATTTTTATAAAATAAAATTTCAGAAAGAAAAGATGAGAGAAGCATTACCATGCATGTTTATCTGGGAAAAAACTTCTCTAAAGTGAGTTTGTCTCAAAAGTGAGCAAGTAAGGGTGTATCCACCCTTAAGTTCTAGTGGGTTAATTAAGATCACAAATCATTTTAAATTAAATCAAGGGTGGATACACCCTTACTTGCTCTTTTTAGAAACAAGCTAATTTTAGAGGAGCCTTGTCCATGTATTTGATTGTGTACAATATAGACAAAAGCAACAATTTGGTGTGCTTGTGCATCTTAGGTTGACACACAAAGGGTAAACACTGCCATATTTTCTTCCTGTAGTTATATACTCTGATATAATGATCAAGAGGTACACACATACAAACAAAAGGTCTCACTTATTAGGTATAAATTTGGTATTGGGGGCATACAGCAATATTTTAAGTCATAGATATTTTTTTTTTAAAAAGGACCTAGAGAGAAACTCTTTTTATGCAACTACGTTGTCCCTTACGTCTCTCTATTATTTATACTGTACAAATGAGCTGGGTACAGCAGGTTAGTACAATATAGAGTGTTCATGGCTTGGTTTGGTTCAGTTTTGAGGAGATTTAAAAAACAAACTGATCATCATTGTTGGGTTAGATTGGTCAGCTGTGGTTTGCTTTAATACAGCAAAGAGATTATCACCAAGTACTCAGAATAATATTGTTGTGTGACAGCAAAATATTCATCAAACTAGAGAAAGATTTAGATAACAAAGAACAAAGTTATAGCACAATTCAAGCACATCTATTTAAAGAATTGACATTAGAGCATAGAGAGAAACCTTCATTGTGCGAATACATAAGTGTATTGTCCCTTACGTCTCTTTCTTATTTATACTGTAAGAATGGGTTGTGTACAGCATGTTAGTAAAATATAGTAAGTATTAAAAGTCAGTAAAGTAGTAGAACTATAGACAGCTAACTAAGTCAACAGGGATACTTTAGTAATTTTCTGTCACTTGTTAGGGACCTAAAATCAGGTATTGTGTCTATGTACAGGCTATGGATTGTTAAGTCCATTCCTTGAACTGTTTTTTATTATAAGGATTTTATTTATGTTAATGGAATGTAGACTCCTTGTTCCCCAAGTTATGACTAATCCAATTTAAAAAGTCACATATTCAGCTATCAAAACATCAGTGAATGGAGAGATTATATTCAGGGAAACCCAAGCTGCCACTTTTGAGTTGCTGATATATAATATATATTTCTAACTTCCATTTTAAAAGTCATTATGGCATATCATTTTACATCTTTAGCATTTGGAAAATATGTAATTACTATTAAGATTAATTGTTAGTTGAAAAGATAATAAAATTTAATACAGCTGAAACGACTTTCAAGCCAGAAGTGGAAGCCAACTGCTGGTGAGGAAACAGAAGATAGAAAGGCACACACCTCATTTCCAAAAGCTGAGGAAGGACCTTCTGAAGATAGTGAGCTGAACTAGACCAAGCTTTTACTCTAAGATTGACAATGTTACTTATGTTATTGTCAAACTGTTGAAGTATGTCATCTGGGAGTTCTCTTACCACACGCAAACGATTTCCAAGTGTTTGTATGAAGAAATTTTCATCGAAAATGTCACCAAAGTTGCTGCCAGATAATAAGACGCAGCATATGTAAATTTTCTAATTCATTAATACATAAACAAGGTTGCAAAGTATTTGCATGGATTAGAAAATGACCCTTCCATGAACTTTAATTGAACAACAAGAAAAAAGAAATATATATGAAAAGAAAACTTCCATATAGGTAATTATAAAATCCAAAGGGTTCAATGAGCAAATACTCTATGTTCTATATATACAAAACTTAACCAAGGTTGCACGTCAGATGTCTCAGTTATACCCAAGAACAAGAAGGAGTCAAACCAATCTATCAAAAGTAGTTCCTTTAAATTCACTCGGATAAGCCTGTGGCAACTAATGTATAGACTCTCAATTCAACATTTGTGACTGTTACTTATGAGTCTGGCATCTGTAGTAGTAAGTTTAAGATAATTTCTGAAGTTCAAAATATGCAAGTGAATGGTGCTACTACCATTTTCAACATACATGGTATTAGAAACATAAAAAAGCAGAAGACCCAAAACTCAAACTGAGATTTATGCAGTGCATATCTATTTTCATTTCCAAAACTTATCAATTTGTCTGCAGAGATAAATTATAGAGAATGGAGGTCATAAGTAAGAATGCTGAAATCATGCATTGTGGAAAACAGAAGGATGCTATACATAGTATCTAACCTCAAAACTGATAAATTGTGAAAGATTTGCCTTCCTATGCATACATGATACATTACAATCCTAAAATTTGAAGTCCATTCTAAAGATTTTTATCTAAAACAAAATCAAAATAAAAGATGACATTCCATCCTCATACCCTTTAATCTTTCTGAGCTGAGATCCTATCTGACCTATCCTGCATGTGAGCCATATAAATGGTGGACCTAAAGGAACTAGAATGATGAAACATGATCCATTTTTCATATTCAGACTCCTACTATGTGAATGATACAGTTGAAAAAAAAAAATTAAAAAAAAGTCAAGAGTTACAGCAATGGGATCTGACAGACATTAAACATGAATAAATTAAACAACCAGCATAATTACGTTGCCAATTTTAAAATTAAGCATAACAAAAGAAATTACCTTGAGTCTCGCCATACACTATTTAAATGAAATATTGGAATAACAAGAGTTGCATTTAATAGTCCAGCCACAGCAACTGCATCACATATCTGTATAAAGAGTAGTATAGTAAGTGCCAGAACAATCTGGAGTCTGGACATATGATGCATTGTGGACAGCAATCCACAGCATCGATGTCCTTCATCTAATTTCATTAAGCATATATGCCTGACAGTCCACCACCATACTTCCATTCAGAGCAAAATTATACAACAACAACAACTGGAGAAAAATATTCACAAACATCATAAAGCAAGCTCTGGATAGAATTCATTAGGCATCTGTTTTTAAAAACAAATAATGGTTGTAGAAAATCACCATTAACAGCATCCCAATCCCTCCTACTACCTATATTATTTCAAGTTTCCTTCCACCCATTCATAAGGGACTTCAATCTTAATGGCAAATTTCATACATGGAATGGTGATTCCATGTAATGAGAACGGAATGGCGATTACCAGTCCAGTTTGGTAGCATTCGGAATGTTCGGTACATGGAATCCAAGTTAATCTAAATAACTTACATGCCCCTCGTGAGAAAAACAAAGTTTAACTTTTCTTGTGTTTATCTTATATATGTAATATGAATGAAGAGTCTCGAGAGTAATGTCAAGTTTATATATTTATTTACAACTTGTTAGAGAAATATTATATTAAAATATTAATTACCCTTCACCTAATAGTTTAAGCTTTTAGGTTGAATTGGTTATTTACATGGTATCAGAACCTCTATGACCAAGTGGTTACAGGTTCGATCCTCACTGTCCCCCATTCTATTAAAAATAATAATTAAATATTGTGGAATTTCTTAGCACTAGTAGGCAAGACCTGATGCATTGTTCACCTTTCAAAACCAATGGGCTTTTGTATGAAGGTGCGTGTTAGAGAAATATAATATAAAACCATTAATTGGCCTTCACCTAATATGTTTAGCTTTTGAGTTGAATTGGTTCTTTACACCATTTGATAAGAAAAACTATTGCACAAAAAAGAAGAGCAATGTTGTATTATTTGTGAGAAGAAAAATGAAGTGCGTAAAAATTTAATAAGGGTAATAGTAGACATTTTGTAAAAATGTAAGAGGGTTTTTGGTTTTCCGATTTCATAGAGCATGAAATCCCAATCCCACCTCTCTAGGAGGGACTGGAATTCCATGCTTCATTCATGACTATGTGGAATAAGGCCTCTAATTGAATTTGCATTACATGTCTTTTTTTGCATAAAAATTCTGAGAATCCCTCATTACATGGAATGTAATCACCATTCCTATGTAGTATGTACCAAACATGATGTAAGATTTCCAAATAAACAAACCAGTAAAAATGAAATATTTGGTCTTATCAATAAGCATACCGACAAGCGTTGCTGATTCAATCCACCATTTGCTTCAATTATAAGGAACCCATTTGACTTTGGCAATTCTAAAAAAAAAAAATTAGGGAAAAAAAGGAACAAGAAAAAGTTAGCTAATTCCTTTAACAAAGATAACAAGGACACAATATAAAATAATCAAGATTCCTGATCAAAGAGTGAACTTGAAAATAAATAGAATGGGAAAGCCACTATGCCAAAGAATTATATTTGACTAAAAAAAGTTGAAAATCTATGCAACAAGCAACTAAAAAACAAATTTTCAGAACTAGATGATTTCTTTTCTAAAAAAGCAAAGACCTGTTTCAGGAACACGTTTGTTAGCACAAGGCTTCCACTCTCTATGCTCCTTTATATTCCATGCTTCCATCAACTGCATGATTTCCATCTCAGATTTTCAGTCAATCAATTCTAGTCATCACTAAATGTCACAAGCAGTCTAATAACAAATGGATGTCAAACTATGAAATTACGATGACAGAAAGTTTATTCAATAACTGATTGTTTATCAATGAAAGTACTAAACCGATGCATAGAGTCCTGGCAAGCAGTTTAAATTCAATTTCATATAAACAATTGGTAAGACAACTAAAAAAAAAAGTGTTATTGACAACTGCAGTCGTTTTCATTTTCAAACATTGATTGAAGTAACAAAAGGCAAACTGCACTAAACGTGGAAGCTAAAATAAAAGTTGGCAAAAAAGAAAGAAAGATTGAGTACCACATTGACAGTTCCATTGGCAGTGTCAGCCTCCATGAAAGGCCATAGTTTTTCAAAGACCTGAGGACTCCTATAAACAGAACCCGGAGGAGCACGCTTGCGTAAAACAACAACACCATTCTTTATACTCACATTATCGAAGCTCAACGAACCCATATACAACAACATCCCCGAAATATACAACAATGGCGCGAACAAAAGCAAGCCTCGCCTTCTGAAAACCGCTGACATGATAACAAACAACAACTTCTCCATTGAATTATTCTCCTTCGATGAACCTTTGCTACTCTTGCTCCGGCCATGGCGGAACCGCGGTGATGACGGTGGCGAGTTTTCAGAACGTGCTGCTCCGCCTAGGCGGCTATACCCATGCATTTGGATTCCAATTGAGATCCAGGAGCAGGAGTGATTATCACACAAGAAGATCCGAAATTGAGCTTGAAAAACAACGCGATTTTGGGCAGCGAGAATTTCGAGAAAATTGGGAAGTCAGCTACGTTTGATTATAAGGATACAATGATTGAATTTGAGTGCAGAAGAATGCAAAGCGTGTAAGAGTGTGTATGTGTGTGGTTGAAATGGAAAGGGAACGGCGAAATTTGAGCTTTCGTAATTTTTTATAATAAAAATTTTCCCGAGAAAAGGGAAAGATTTTCTCGGAGCGAAAATGCAGGAAAAAGAGGCAGTGCGTGGTATGGTAGTGGTATTAGTGGTGTGCAAGATGAGCTCGATGTTGAAGGATGAAGATTGAAGAGAACTAACTAATAAAGAAGATCACGTGCTAAGCGCGTGCCGGTTCTGATCCTCTGTAGCCCCACCCCACCATAGGCCTTTGGTTTAGTTTAGCGTGTTTTTGTCATCAAGAAACTAAATTATATTTTTTTATGGGTAAAATGTGTGTCTTTTTAAGAGAGAGAAAGAAGAGGAGAGAGTTGACAAAAAAATAAAAGAGTGGGTCCCATTTTTTGTAGAGTGAAGGATATAAATTGTGTCATTTAAAATGATAAATATTTTTTTTTATTATGCTCATTAATTTGTGAACGGGCCATGATCAAGATCAACTAACGCTAGAATATAAATAATTTTTATATTCAAATTTTGGGGTTGATCGAACATTTTATCCCTATTTTATAATTAATTTATCATTTTATCTATTTTTTCAAATTATAAATTAATCCATCATTTTTTTGGAAGATTGTTTGTCCTTAGATAATTTGTGTCATTTCACTCTCAGTGGGATCCACACCAATATATTTTTTTATCCACTCTCTCCTCTTTTATTTATCTCTTTCTCTCACTTAAAATGACATAATTTTACCTCCTTTAAAATGATACACATTTTTCTTTTTTTTTTGGGTAAACATCTATCATTTTTTTAAACTATATATTAATTTGTAGGAATATTATACTTACGACTTTTTTTTATAACCTCTTACAACTATATCTTAACACTATTGATTTTCGCCAATCAATGATTATGATTTTCGCAAACTAAACTCATTAATTAATTATTAATTCACAATAAATGATAACCATTGATTGACGAAAATCAACGGTGTTAAAATATGATTGTAAGAGGTTGTAAAAAAAAGTTACAAGTGTAACTTTCCTCGTTAATTTGTCCTTATTTTATCAAATAATTATTTAAACACGTTCAAAACCGTAACTACATTGAAAACAATTACATTGCTATTAACGCTAAATCATTTGTCAAATCAGAAAAATAAACAAAATGACATTAGGCATTCTCACTAAAAAGTGAGGTTGTGTCTCTAAAGCTTTGTTCATGATATCAAAACCACCCGCAGCGGAAGGTCTTGTGCCTGCTATGCTTAAGGGTGTGTTTGGATGAGTTTGTCTTTAAAGAAAAGAAAAAGAAACTTCTCACTATAAGTAAAAATTTACTTTTAAAAAAGCAGAGATTATAAAAAAAATCAAAAACTTATTTGTTTTCTAAAATTAAATATTTTAGCTTCTAAAAAAATAAAAGTAAAAAGTCAAATATTTTTTCAAAAACTATTTTTTTTTAAATCTAAATATATTTAACTTTTGTAAAAAACACTTTTAAAATAAACGAGACATAAAAATTACTTTTTTAAAAGGCACAAACAAAAATGTTGTTTAACAGCACCTTCTGCCGCCGCAGCTCTTATGAGCTAGTCTTAGTAAAAAAATTGTTCAGCTTAGAGGAATCAAGTTTTGACTGAAAGCTCGCGCGTGAATCGAATAAAGAATAAATTGAGATATTCTCAAAAAATTCAGATCCAATTATGAAGTACCTAAATGGTGTAAAACTCAACTACCAAAAAAAAAAATTGGTGTAAAACTCCTTTTGAAATGTATAGTCAATACGACTATGAAATAAGAATAAAGTATATCTTTCACAAAAAAGAAGAAGAATAAAGTATATCAAATAAAACATTCCCTACATTTTTTTCTGTCTCAAAGTAATTCAGAAAGAATTTGAAAAGCCATTTACTTTCTTTAATCTATAATTTCATAATGACCATGAAAACAAGTTAATCAGCCATCACGTCAATCTGCTTAAAGACAATACAAAATATATAGTTAAAGATAATAAAATTTGGGTTAAATGTTTTTGATATTGTAAAGAGATAAAATTATTTCCTATATACACATAAAAATATGTGGGCCATGTAAAGAGAAGAAAGAAAAAATTATGGGGCTATATATTTTTATGTATGTGTAGGAAATAATGTTATCTTCTATAATATGAGCGACATTTAACCTATTCAATTTTCATAGGGAAAACTTCAAAAAAACCCCTGTAAGTTTCTTCAGAATCACTTATCATCCTCCCCGAAATTTTTAATCATTTACCCCCATAACTTGATTTTTCATCCAAAACTACAGTTAACAGTGTTAATTATTTTATAAAATACCAAAAGTACCATTTAATTAAAAAAAAATTGACGGTGTTTATGGGTTAAGAGTTGTTGCCATATCCTCTCTTTGTCATAGCCTTTGTTGCTCCAGTTGTAGATTTCCATAGTCGTTGAGCTTCACACCTACATCGGTTTAGCTTCTCATTTTCTCTACACACACGAAATCATTTGACCGAATCCCTATCCACCGGTGAACAGAGCGTTTGAGCAATTTCAGGTTTGTCAATCGAAACCCTAACTTGGTATGAAATTTCAGGTTTGTCAATCCCTAACATTTTAGTTAATTGCTCAAAATGCTTTGTTTCTGAAAAAAAGGACCGAAATCAACGGTTATAGCATGAACGGAAGAAATGACGGCCACAACGTTTTGGGACAGTTTCTTTCTCTTCTGATCAGTTCCACAGGCTTCACGTCTTCTCAATTAGCTAAAAAATGTTTCCCTGCATCTTTGCCTACACATACCCATATTAGGATGATTCAATACCCAATTTGTACATGCTTTAATAGTCTATTTTCTACTTTTTCATAAATTTTATTGTATATCTAACTATATAAATGATGATATTAGTGATTTTAATACCAAGGTATGAAATTTGGTCATGATTCAAAAACATAGCGTTTGAGCAATTTCATAAAGAATGTTAAACTCAATTTTTTTTTTTGCAATTTTTTTGCATCATCACAACATATTTTTGCAGACTCAATATAGAAATGCCATCAACATATGTTATGTTCTTTTTTTGATTTGCTTTCATTGTTCATTTGGTGCCATTAAACATAGTGACAATTTCAATTAGGGTAAGCAAATTTAGGATTGTACCATACATCACCATAATGGAATTTGAAATTGAACAACTAAAATGATAGAAACAATACCATATCATCGAATTTCATCCGTCGTAGTTGCAGAAGCTCCCGATATCATAGGTAGCAAGAATGCCAAATCTTCATGGGAAGTATACCAAAGGTGTTGTTTGTTTTCTAATTAAATGTTACTTTTGGTATTTTATAAAATAATTAACACTGTTAACTGTAGTTTTGGATGGAAAATCAAGTTAGGGGGTAAATGATAAAAAAGCTTTAAGTAGGGGGGTAAATGATTAAAAATTTCGGGGAGGGGATAAGTGATTTTGAAGAAACTTACAGGGTTTTTTTTTGAAGTTTTCCCATTTTCATATATACAAAAACATGATGGGATGAGGAAACCAATAAAAACCAAAAGAAAACAAGTTCTTTGACAATGAAGGCAATATAAAATGTTACTATTAATTTATCAAGTAATTTCCACCTTTACCCTGCAAGGTATCATTATCTACTATAACATATACAAAAAATTATATTAGAATTGAATGAAAAATAAATATTAATTAAATATTAAATATCATCTTTGTATAGACCAAAGCCATCAATAGCCTTCAACCTTCACCAGTTGCCCCAAAATGAATATGTTATGATAATTTTGAGATGTTAAATATTTTATACACAAGTATGAAAAATAAAAGCATTGAATCATACTTGGTGGAGTATGGAGTGACTTACATACTCCATTTTTTTTTCATTTCTCTTTCTTTCATTTCGATTTTTGTTTGAGTTTGTTGCCTCTTTGCAATTGCGCATTATTCCCAATCTCTGTCCAAGGACGTCACCTGTGATCCAATTGAACTTTATGCTGAAGAAGGTATCATTCATTCATGCACAAACGGGATCATCATTTTTGCGTTGAGGTTGAGAAATATGTCTACAGTAGAAGAGGGAAAGGGAGACATGTTTACCAAATAATATCAGAAGGCCCAATGCAACTTGAAAAGGATACGTGAGATGGCCCAAGACCTTATGTGGAAGGGGAAGACTGCTGCGTGAAGGAGATCACATTCAGCGCGTGGACTGTGAAGGGAGAGCATGAAGTTAGTTAGAGGTGTGTGTGAGAGTGTGAACGGTTAAAGGTCAATATGTATGGGGATTTATAGAGGGAAGACAATGTGGAAAGGGTAGGATGAATGCAATGAATTAGTGGGTGGATTATAGAGGATCCGGTGGTCGACGTTTGGGGAGTCTTTGTTGTTTTTCAATGTCTTTTTCAAGGTGTTTATTTAATTTCCTCAATTTTAAGGAGCATTGCTCCATTACATTAGTAACATATACCAAAACTTTTCTTAATTTTCCTCTTTCCATCCATTTAATTTTTTTTCTGTTCCATCATTTCGCAATGAAAAAATTCGACGTCTTCAAGTTCAATGAAGAAGAGAAGATTGAGAAGGTCTCGCAAAGGATACTCAGCAAGTTCACAAACCCCTAGCAAGTCTTGGTCCTCCACCATTACCAAGTAATATTTCCTTCAAGCATATAAGTCACTCCATACTCCACTTTTTCCCTTTTCCCATTCTTTCATTCGATTCCAGTTTGATATTGTTGCCTCTCTGCAGTTGTGTGCGGTTCCAACCTCTATCCAAGGATGATACGATGATCCAATTGACCTTGATGCTGAAGAAGGTATCGATCAATCATGCACAAACTTGTCATTATTTTTGTGTTGAGGCTGAGAAATATGTCTACAGTAGAAGGGGAAAAGTGAGAGATGTTGATCCAATCATAAGGAGAGATATTGGCCCAATAGTATTAGAGGCCTAATGTAACTTGAAGAGGATGCATGAGATGACCCAAGACCTGATGTGTAAGGGGATGACGTGGTAAATGTGTTGTCGAGTGAAGGAGATCACATTCAACATGTGGAGGAAGAGCATAAGTTAGTTAGAGGTGTGTGAGAGAGTGTGAACAGTTAAGCGGTAGTATGTGTGGGAATTTATAGTGGCAAGGCAGTGTGGAAAAGGTAGGATGAGTGTAATGAATTAGTGGTGGAATATAGAGGATCCGGTGATGGACCTCTAGGAGTCTTGATTGTTTTTAGTGTCTTTTATAAGCTATCACTACTCTGTTATTTAATTTCCTCAATTTTAAGGAGCATTGCTCCATTATATCAGCAACATATACCAGAACATCTTCTTAATTTTCCCTATTCCATCCATTACATTTTTTCTATTCCATCATTTTGCAATGAGAAAATTCGACGTCTTCAAGTTCAACTACGAAGAGAAGATCGAGAAGGCCTCGTAGAGGATGCTCGGCAAGTTCACAAACCCTAGCAAGTCTTGCTCTTTCCCCACTACCAAGTACGATTTCCTCCGAGCATGTAAGACACTCCATACTCCACTTTTTCCATTTCACTTTCTTTCATTTTGATTCCTGTTTGCGATTGATGCCTCTGTGCAGTTGCGCCGATTTCCAACCTCTATCCAAGGACGATACCAATGATCTAATTAACCTTGATGCTGAAGAAGGTATCGGTCAATCATGCATAAACTCCTCATTGTTTTTGTGTTGAGGCTGAGAATATGACTACAGTAGAAGGGGAAAGGGAAAGATGCAGATCCAATCATAAGGAGAGATGCTAGCCCAATAATATCAGAAGGCCCAATGCAACTTGAAGAGAATACAAGAGATGGCCCAAGACCTGATGTGGAAAGGGATGGTGTGGCAAATGTGTTGTTAAGTGAAGGAGATCACATTATGCGCGTGGAGGGAGAGCATGGAGTTAGTTAGAGGTGTGTGAAAGAGTGTGAACGGCTAAGGGGCAGTATGGGTGGGGACTTATAGCGGGAAGGCAGTGTGGAAAGGGTAGGAAAAACTTAATGAATTAAATGGTGGAATATAGAAGAACGAGTGGTGGATCTCTGGTGAGTTTGTGTTGTATTTCAAAGTCTTTTACAAGGTGTGACTACTCTGTTATCTTAATTGTAAGGAGCCTTGCTCCATTATATCAACAACATATACCAGAACCTTTTCATAATTTTCCCTGTTCCATCCATTTCATTTTTCTCTGTTCCATCGTTCCGCGACGAAAAAATTTGACGTCTTCGAGTTCAACGAAGAAGAGAAGATTGAGAAGGTCTCGCAAAGATGCTTGGCAAGTTAACAAACCCTAGCAAGTCTTGCTCCTCCCCAATTACCACGTACTATTTCCTCCAAGCATATAAGTCACTCTATACTCCAATTTTTTCCATTTCCCATTCTTTCATTCAATTTATGTTTGCGGTTATTGCCTCAGTGCAGTTACTCGCAGCTCCCATCCTCTATCCAAGGACATCACTGGTGATCCAATTGATCTTGATGCTGAAGAAAGTATCGATCATTCACGCACAAACTATTTCATTTTGTTTGTGTTAAGGCTGAAAAATATGTCTACAGTAGAAGGGTGTAACGCCCCGTGTGCATCCGGTGTGTTAACATGCAATATGGTAATATCAACATTGTGTACTGTTGGGTGCTGGTGCTCTTAAGGACGTTCCTTTTACTTAGTCCATTAAGAGAAAACACATTCGTTCTCTAGATATTAACCCAGCCGCGCATGTGCACACATCAAGTAATAAGTGGGATTATTAGTCCCAAGTTATCGTTTCCACGAGGATAGTGTTAGCATATGGGTGTCCTAGAGACAATCTTTTTGATTAAATAAAGGACACTAGATGTAGAACTTTGTTTGTCGCAAATAAATGTAAGCACTATTTATTCAGTTTCATATTGTGTCTCGATATTACTGCTAATATTATATGAATGAACTGGATAAACCCCTTGGAATAGAACAGGTATCTCTTGAGTATCGGTGATGAGATCACGATCATGAGGATTCAAGGATATTGCATGTCTATTCCTAATTATTTGTTCCTAGTCTAGAGACACTGAGTTTGGGGATCAGTGATCTCGAGTAAAGACTAGTACGACTTATCTACTTGTATATGGATACAAGGTAAAGACCTCATGAGCTGCAGATATGGAGATATCTTAGCTAAAGTCATGGGTGGACCTATAAGAGTATAGCTCGCACTGAACAGACCCAAAAAGAGACTCTATGAGGAAATCTCACAGATAGTGTCATTAGAGTAATCTCTTTATGTTTGTGTATGTCTTTCCTTAGACCAGAAGTTATTACCTAGACTGTGTTCTTGAAGGCATGTTTTGATTGTATACCTCGTCTGCCTGAAACATGGAGACTCATAGGTATACTGTTGGGCGTGTCCTTAAAGGGCACAGAGCTAGGGTAATAAGCTGAAGGAATTCGTCAAATCTCTGTGAGAGATTAGGTTATCTGTAAACCGGAGAAATCGGGATGACATTTACAGGGACTCGGGAATCTATGCATAGTAAAAGAGATCATGAAATGATCTGCCTTTAGAGTCAGTAAATTGAAGATTCCCTATTTCGAATAAAGCTTACCCTAAACCGCAGGGGTTGATACATTTCCTTACCCTAGGTTAATGGGAAGATAACCGAGACGAAGGGAAATACATACAGTAACCAAATATGTGCAATAGGTTGATCAAGTCATTAATCTGACTAGTTCTGGGGCAACAAAGCATTGCTAGTGCTCTGTGTTGTCATTAATTGGGTTGTGGGCTTGTTGGGCCCAAGCCCAGTTATGTCAGTAGCTAAGTTGGACCTAATGGGTCACACACTAACACCTTGTAGTCATGATGAACTAGCTTTAAAGGTATTGGGCCTAATAATGTTATTAGCCCAAGAAGCTGTTTGGAAGCCCACCTAAATAGGTGGGTGGTGCATGAAGTTTAGTAATGGGCTTGGATAGTCCAAGCCATTACTAATTAATTTAATTAGTTAAATTAAAAATCAAATATTTGAATTTCGAATTTTGAATTTGAAATTTGAATTTTGAAATTTGAATTTAGAATTTGAATTTCGAAATTCGAATTTTGAATTTGAAATTTGAAATTTGAATTTTGAAATTTGAATTTGAATTTGAATTTTGAAATTCGAATTTTGAATTTGAAATTTGAAATTTTGAATTTTGAATTTTGAATTTGAATGTTTGAACGTTTGAATTCAAGTGTTTGAACTCGAATTTGAATTGGTTTTGAAAAGTTGTTTCATAACAAAAGGATAAGACAGGATCTTATTGGAGCATATTCCTTGGATGAAGAAGCATCTTTGGAGGCTCTCCCTAGGCTGTTTGGTGCGCCACTTTTAGGTGATAAGAGTGTTATCTTATCACTTAAAACAAACCTCCATTCAGATTTGGTGGTTGAGGGAATCAATGAGTGAGTTGATTCAAATTTTGAATGCAACTACTCAATGTATTTGGACCCTTTCTAGGGCTGAATTATGCGCATGAGAACTATATACTATATGATAGTTTATGAATTTAAGTTTAAATTAATTTGAATTTAAATTCATGTGGATAAGATTGGAGGTTGTTGGCAAAGTTTGTTTTGCAACAGCTCCACCTTATCACACTGTTTCATGCGCAACTTTCAAAGAAATTTGAAAGTTTGTTTTCATTTTGAATGATTGAATTCCCTCCTCCTCTCCAAAGGGTGCGCATAAATAGACATGTTCCTCACCTTAGGTTTTATTGAAAACCAAGCCAACTCTCCTCCATCTATGCACCATTCTGTAGGGTAGCTCAGTACACCTTTCCAAACAGGATACCTAGCCTCCACCTTCACCACTTGTGCGCATAGCAAGCCTCATTGTGGTGTTCATCTGGTGGCTTTCAAGAAAGAGTTCTTGCATCATAGACGAACGGTGGTGTGGATCACCATTAGAGGGTTTGAACCCTTCAAGCCTGACATCTTATCTCCCTGACTGATCAGGCCAAAACAAGGTAACATCATGCTGTCTTAAAGCATGAACCTATGAGTGCATGTATGTTCCGCAGTAAAATTTTTGTTTTACACCTTACATGCATCGGCCTTCAAAGGCCAGTTTACTTTCAAGTGGTATCAGAGCCCGGTTGCTTTACCATCGACGGGTGATGGTACCTTGTTTGTGAAAAGAGTCTTTCACGGTCAAAAATCTTTAAAGGGTTAAAGTTTAAATTCTGCATGTGGATTTTGAATCACAAATCCTTTAAAGTGTTAAAGTTTTTGTTTTTATGAACATGAAAATTTGATTCTGTGTTCATAAAACATTATGCATCATGGTTTAGTTTCTTTTTCTTTATGAAAGTTTTAAAAGGAACACCCTTTTTGAAAGGGTAGATTCGGCCATGGAGGGTACTAAGAGTACCTTGAATGATTTCTTATTTTTCTCCATGAATTGTGTCATGTTTATATGCATGAAATTTTGTGACAAATTTATCATATAGTTACCTATATGATTCGGCCATGTAGGGATATATGGCTACATGCATGGTTTAATTTTGTTTTCTTTGAGAAAGAATTAACAAAATTTGAATTGAAATTGTTTTTTAAATTCGGCCAATGAGAAATTTAAGATTGTGAATCTTGATGTTATTTTGATGTTTAAATGTTAAATGTCAAAATACATGTGAAAATGTTATGTGATAATATAATGTTTGTGTTTGCAAGTTTTGAACTTTTCAGGTACAAACAGGAAGGGGATGGTCATGGTGCCCGGATTTGAATTTTTTGAATTTTAAATTTATGTGTAATCGCGCATTTTAATTTACAAGTATATTTGTAATTTAAATTTTGTAATTTTGTTCCTCCAAAATGTTATGGAGTTTCTTTAATTATTTGTAATTAGAGAAATAGGCTAGTGGCGTATAGACGACAAGCGGCCGTTGCTTAAAGAAGCAAAAAGGACAAAAGCGCGAGCACCATGGCTATCTCAATATAAACTGTTTATATGCATGTATGATTAGAACGTCTAGTATGCATGAATTGGGCAAACCGCGTTTTGTATGGTTATTATGTTTGTCCAAAAGCGACTAGTGTATACCGATAGATGTTTGACATAGGTAACGACTAGCATGATAACTTACAATATGCGTTTGATGGGATCTAATTAACCCCAAGATAAAAGGAACCCTTAAAAGGAATAAATAATTAAGCATATGATTATCTCCCACCACCAATGCTACTCAAAACTCTTCTACGTAGTGGTGCTCCACAACTCAGTTGGGACCCACTATTTCGTTGGGCTAGAGTAGTGTTTGAAGTGTAAGACACTTAGGGTGCTGGTTTAATGCTTAACTAAGACATAAGTTGCAGGCACAGCCGGGCTTATGTGCTTAGGGTAATGGTGCTAGGTTGGTTGCATGAGATGCACCACTAAGTGACAAAGAGTTGTCAACCTAATGTTAAGAGAGGGTATGAGATACTGTTGATAAAGATCAACTCACTCACTGATTCCTTGGATGAAGAAGCATCTTTGGAGGCTCTCCCTAGGCTGTTTGGTGCGCCACTTTTAGGTGATAAGAGTGTTATCTTATCACTTAAAACAAACCTCCATTCAGATTTGGTGGTTGAGGGAATCAGTGAGTGAGTTGATTCAAATTTTGAATGCAACTACTCAATGTATTTGGACCCTTTCTAGGGCTGAATTATGCGCATGAGAACTATATACTATATGATAGTTTATGAATTTAAGTTTAAATTAATTTGAATTTAAATTCATGTGGATAAGATTGGAGGTTGTTGGCAAAGTTTGTTTTGCAACAGCTCCACCTTATCACACTGTTTCATGCGCAACTTTCAAAGAAATTTGAAAGTTTGTTTTCATTTTGAATGATTGAATTCCCTCCTCCTCTCCAAAGGGTGCGCATAAATAGACATGTTCCTCACCTTAGGTTTTATTGAAAACCAAGCCAACTCTCCTCCATCTATGCACCATTCTGTAGGGTAGCTCAGTACACCTTTCCAAACAGGATACCTAACCTCCACCTTCACCACTTGTGCGCATAGCAAGCCTCATTGTGGTGTTCATCTGGTGGCTTTCAAGAAAGAGTTCTTGCATCATAGACGAACGGTGGTGTGGATCACCATTAGAGGGTTTGAACCCTTCAAGCTTGACATCTCATCTCCCTGACTGATCAGGTCAAAACAAGGTAACATCATGCTGTCTTAAAGCATGAACCTATGAGTGCATGTATGTTCGGCAGTAAAATTTTTGTTTTACACCTTACATGCATCGGCCTTCAAAGGCCAGTTTACTCTCAGATAGTAACACTAAGTAATACTTTGAACTATTCTGAAAAGGATTTAAAATGAAATAAAGTACTATATTTAAATGTTTGGTCGTTCATTCCCTAATACCTTAAGGATGTTCCATTAAGGTGGTAAGTTATGATTGACTTTAAACCACTCCTCGCGTCGTTATGTATTAAATCCTTCCTGATTTCAAGAGGAACGACAAAATCATTGGAGGTTTGGTTATATTATCACAAGATATTAAATGCTGAAAATTTAAATATAACAATAATTAAGAGAGAACAAGATGGATGATTAACAAAAATAGTTTTAACACAAGAAACAAATCTACTGTTCCATTCTTAAATAGCTATATTCTCAACTCAAAACTTAACCCTTCTGAATTTGTTCAGGTTTTTTCATTGTCAACTCTAATTTCTCAGCTCATGGACTAAATGGCTCACAGGTTTCCATATTCTTATAGCTCCCTTGACTCTAATAGTTACTAAGTTCATAACCTTCAGAGAACGAGGTGATTCCTTATTCTTAAGGCAACCAGTAGGATTGTCTACCTTCCTCCTATGATTAAGCTGTCTGAAATCCTTTCCTTAAGGAAGTTCCTTTCTCAGTTTGCGTTCAATTTTCATTGATACCCAAAGAGTTAAAGTTACTTAAATCACAACAACACAAAAGCTTCATTACAAGAGTTTTGAACATAGTTCTTTAAGAATTTCACAGCTTTTCCATTCCAAAAATAACTTAGCCCATAGCTGAAAATACAAACAATTATTTCAATATGAAATCCCATAGACCTGAGATTCAGTTTGAAGATAACGAGTAGAAGAGAAGAGAAATAACAAATATATATTAATAAGAAACAAGTTTACACTACGAAGAAATAAAATGGAGAAGTATGGATATTGCTCGTGAGGAATCTCAAATGGTGAAAGAGAATGGGGAAAGAGTTGTTGTCACTTAGCTATTGCTAAAACTATACAAACAGAATACAGAAACTTAAACTACACTAGGTGATCTCTTCTTAAGGAATTTTATCCTTTCTTTGTGTGGGATTCTTCTATTTATAGGCTGAAGGAATGGATGGCAATCTTGTGATTCTTCTTCAGTTGTTCCTTGATTGTAAGGAGAGGCGGTGTATAAAAACCCGAACCTTTAAATTAGGAAATTGAATAATTAATTATGAGTTTAAGAAATAATTCCATAATTGACCTTGAATAAATATGGTAAGGTTAGAATAATTATCACAAGGGTTTAATAATGCTGAAAGTCACTTTTCGGACGAAAAATGCAGATATCGATTCTGCTCACG
The DNA here is from genome assembly GCA_032173675.1 of Gastrolobium villosum. NCBI lineage: Eukaryota > Viridiplantae > Streptophyta > Magnoliopsida > Fabales > Fabaceae > Gastrolobium > Gastrolobium villosum. The sequence continues at coordinate 65,079 of JAVKPL010014460.1, forward strand.
GTATAAGTGCGTATCAATGAACTATTCCGAAAAATTATAATAAGTACATGAATATTTCTAGAATAATATCTAGGTCAATTTTATCAAGTTTGGAGTTAAAATAATGAGAACTGGCGTCAGAACTTATACCGGCAGCGTAAAAACGCGTACCGAAAAAGTGTTGCGAATTTTTTTGTAAAAATATGATAAATCCTAGAAAAATGGCTAGGTCCAGAATCTGAAGATTTGGATTAAAATGATTAACGGAGCTAGTAGTGCTAATACCGACGGATTAAACTTAATGAGGCTATTAATAATGATGGGCACAAAGACCTAGGTCAGCCTTTCTCTCTTCTACGTGAGTTTTCTGAAGTGTGGAGCTCTCCACCTTGCCACCTTCATTCTCCTCCACAAAGGAACCCAAGTGATCACCTTTCCTCACATTTTCTTCACCAAAATACCATTGATTAGTGAGAGCTGGCCTCGTGAGAGAGTATTGCTGCTCATTTCTGAAAATTTTAGCCTCTGTGTGTGAGGGTTGAGGGCTTTCTACTGAGTTTTTGTGGTGAAAGCCATTCTTTTGCATATTATTGGTCCAAGAAGCCACCTTGTGAAATCAAATTCGTGACTTGGTAGTGGCTGAGCTGTAGGGGTTTGTGGAAGGCTCCAAGACCACTCATTTGCTATATTTTGGGCCATTGGTATGCATCACCACCTTTATTCATGAGTTTTCTATGATGAAAGTTAAGTCTTGGCATGTAAAATGAGATGAGTAGGTAACCAACATAAACACTGACCTTAAGGTGTCTAAAAATTCATGCTTGGACGTGTAATAGTGTTAAAAATGATGTCTTGGAGGGATATCTTCGCGAAATGCAGAAACTGCATTCTGTCGCGAAATATCCGGATATGTCCCCGATAAATATTTGGATATTCTGGGAATTTCGAGTTGTGCACTGTTCAGTCCAAACATAAGTGTTAATTGGGTTTCTAGACCCATGATTGGTCAATGTGAACCTCTGTAATAAGTTAATTAAGGTTGTATCACCTAGATTAAGTGCCTATGGCTTTGGGAGAAGTCTAAGAGAACTAAAAGAAAGAGAAAATGTTGTGGACTCCTTGTATGGAGGGATATTTTATATGCATGATGTGTTTTTATGAAATTATGTGATGATTACTGAAATGCTATTGAGTTATTTTATTGAGTGTAAGTGTTATATGATATGTATGTGGTGTACCACCAAGACGGTAATCTTGAGTATATGGAAACATACAAGATGGCAACTCCGTGGGTGAGGTACAAGAGGTGTTCCCTGTACTGTAGGTTGTAGACGTATGTATTCCCTATATTTTTATTCTCTGGCCATTAGGATGCATACACGCATGACATGGATATATGCTGCATTGCACAGATTTTGGAAAGGATATTATTATATTATTTTGAAACTTATATTGTACGTGTAAGTGAGCTTGGGGTGGAGAGATCCTTGAGGACCCTTTGTTTTACTGAGATTTCGTTTAGAGATCTCACCCCGTGTTAGGGCACATTTTCAGGTACAGGTACCTCGGGGGTTGATACCTCTAGCGGCAGGAGGCCGGGGTTGAGTTGATATGCATGTTGTTGAACTGACATGTTAGAGATTGTTATGCTTTATTTTCAGTATATTGCTATTTGGGTTGAGACAATTGATTGGGCTTTGCTGTCTTATTTGGTGAGCATGGGGATTGTCCATGCCACATTGTCATCAGTTATGTCTGATTTTATTGAGTTGTATAATGTATCAGGATATTGTCCGGTCTACGTGTTGTAGTTCCGTGACTAGATAAATATTTATATTATGAGGTTATTCAGTTAATTATTTATTGCAATTTACATATAGATAATATTTTGAAAAAGGAATAAGTAATCGACTTGGTTAATAATGATGACATCATAATTGATAAAGAAAAAGTTAGCTTCCACATTTATTTAGCTGCGCTATTACCATATGTATGTTTAATACACCAGGTGCACACGAGGTGTTACACAGTGAACTAGTGCTCTGACAAGTGAAGCAAGTTGTTTGATGGAATGACTTAGGGTTGAGATTTGCCTTTTTATTCTGAGTCCCCCATGCCTGCTTTTTCTCTAAACCAATGATCACTCTTCGTTCTCTATTGTACACATTTCTTCCTGCTTGATTGCTGCACTCCTTCCTGCTTTTAGAAGCTTCTTTCAACGTTTCATGCAAAGGAGTCAAAGAAGAGGTTAGTGGAGCAGGTGTGCAAATAAGTCAAACCGTTCCCCTTTTCTTTTATTATCAGCTGATTACATCATCATCCGTTCCTTTCTAGTGCTTCTGTTCTTAAGATCTCAGAACATCTTTTTACAGCAAAAATTGGTTACCAGTTGACGGAACAAATGGAATTTTACCATCAAAATGGGCTTGAATGGGAACGATTCTTCATCCCATCACGTACTTAAGTAAAAGTAAGCGGAAGACTTATAAAAACATCACCATAGTTCTCTATAACTATGTGACATTACTTTTTCCTTTACGTTTACATTATGTAATTTGCCATACGTAACTTATTCTTATTGTTAATGATTTTTACAGTCTCATACCTGCACAATATTTATACTTGACAAACCTTTGACCATAAAAAATGATCAAATATCTATCCGAAAATAATATCAAGTACTACTTTGAATATAGTCTTACGGACAACATAACGGCTATAAATTGGACTATCTGGGGATCAAGTCCCATATATACTTGTCTTGTACCTGATACACAGAAAAGTCCAATACATCATATAAACATAAACTAGCATATGGCTCTGTGTTATTGCAGATATCCCATCTCAAGATATACATAACTACATACACATAATCATATCCTCTGAGTACAAATATAGAAGGCTACATATGCCTTTCTAAAGAGATATTAAGATATAACTGCATAAATGCATGTTCATATACAAATCATGCTATACAAAACATGATCAAACAATTCTTCAAAATATCTAGCTATATAACTACTCCAGCTGGATGATCTAGCCATTCTATGCGAGTCCCTGGGGCTTATCTGCTACTGGAGTACCTGAAATATATGTTAGGAATGTGGCTTCCATACTCAAGAGGGGGGGTGAATTGAGTATTACAAAATTTTCGCAAAAGCCCCCTTCTAGTTTCTAAATAATCATTTCAAGCAAACTTTGATATGTGAAAAGGTAATTCAGACAATCCATAATGTATAATATAACACAATTGTAGAACTTATACTGGCACATACAAGATATAAAAGAATCAATTAAAGTGCTAGAAATAAAGAGCTTAGAGTTTAGAGAATTGCTAACACAATATATCCTGGTTCGGTCACCACCACTTGTGACCTACGTCCAGACTGAAGCCGCTCGATCAACTCTTTCACTAACGGTCAAGCTTCACGGGTGCTTGACAAACCTTTACAATCTTCCAAGATTTCGGGTTCTTGGATACCTTTCAATCTCCAAGTTTACGGGTACTTGGTAACCTTACAATTCACTCCAAATTTACTTAGGTATTTGGCTACCTCTCAAACAATGGGTCTCACAACCCTTTCAACTCAATAATACAAGGAGGGAAATATTTGGAAATGAATATACACTCTCAAAGTGTGGATATACAACTTGAAGCACTATAGGTATATGGATTTTCAAGATATGAGCTCAAATATGTTTGATCATTGAAAGATATCAAAGAATATGCAAATAATAATGTAGAAGCTCTCAAATCATCCTTATGATGTGTAGGAATGGTGATCAATACGTTTTAGGGTCATAAGGAATGTATTTATAGTGTTTCAATTGAAAACTAGCCGTTTATAGCCGTTTATGACCGTTTTATGCATTCTGCCCAGTAAGTATTCGAATACTTTTCGTGTGGTATTCGAATACTTCATTTATAGCCGTTTATGACCGTTATAAGCCTTTTTCCCAGCAAGTATTCGAATACTTTTCGTATGGTATTCGAATACTTCATAAGGTATTCGAATACTGCATCCGGTATTCGAATACTTTATTGACAGCAAGAACACTGTTTCGTATTTTGGGCATAACTTGAGTTATACTTGTCGGATTGATGTGATCTTGGTCTCGTTGGAAAGATAAAAGAAAGATCTGCAACTTTTATGAAGACCACAAGATCCAAATCCATCATCTTAGATACGAAAAATTGTATGGAAGGCAGCAGCAAAATTAAGCAACAAATTTTAGGTTCAAATGTGTTCTAGCTTGCTTCCAACCACTTTTTGTGAAAGATCTTGACTTGATAAATATGTTTTGAAGTTGTAAAATATGTCAAAGATCTTTTCCTTGGATTTTTCAAATTTATTTCAAGTATATAAAGATTATGATTATGCAATTTGAAAAAACACGTTTACCTTGAGAAAAACTTTGAACTCATGCAATGCAATCTACCATATACCCTCACATATATTCTAAGTCCTAAATATATATTCCAAATATGTTTTTAGACTTAGCTTTATGTCTTGTGTCTTGGATCTTTTCTTCAACTTGATGCTTTGACTTGTTGGATATGACAATGCTTGACACTTTGTTGGTTTTGATCATTTTTCATCATGGTTAGTTATCTTTGATCTTGGTGTTGCTCTTCTAATTATTCCTTGTTGCTCTTGATCCAATGATCTTGCCACTTTGATATAACATTACTCTTCTTGTGTGGCTACATCATACATCTTCAATATCCACATACGGTTAATGCTTTTTGCTCTTGACCAAAGCTCTTCTCTTTTTGTTGTTGCCATTTTGCTATCATCAAAACATACCTTGTATCTACAATATATTCCCATAATGCGGGGTGAGAATGAATTTCAATAAACTATGGGTTTATGGAGCAATCTCCATCCAAGAGCTGACTTACTACATGAAGGTTTAGATCACATAGCATAGAAGACATCATATATTGTAACATATCTAGTGACTATATCCAGGGGCTGTATCCCACAAGGAGAGTCAAACATATACTTCCGAGAATTATTGATTCCCATAGAAGCAACATACATGGTGATCAGAAACTAGTGCCCCCTCAGTCATACCTTATGTATACCGGGATCATAACCAGTGTATATCATACATAGTGATCAGATACTAATGTCCCCTCATTCATACCTTATGTATATCGGGATCATAACCGTGTATGGATTCATTGATCAGGAACCGTCACTTCACATATCATATCATAACATAACACATCATCTCATATGCGTGTGCTATATGAATACAACTATATTATGATCCAACATATATGATATGCGATTAGCATATGAGGAATTCTAAGACAAAAAGAGGAAGAATGTGACTCAATCTGATGCAAGAAAGGCAGAATAACTGTTAAATTTGTCAAATATCTGAATATAAGGTGTTATACTGATTTTGTGTTGATTTCACAGGAAAAATGCACAAATTGAAGATAAAAAGGACAAAGCAAAACTAAAAGCCCACGCTACAAGCGTGGGAATGGCGCTTGTAACGTGAAAGACACAAATTGGACAGAAGCCCCCGCTCTGAGAGCGTGAGGACCGCGCTTGCAGCGCGGGGGAAGGAGAAATGGCAGAGGCTCCCACGCCCACAGTGCGGGAACCACGCTGCCAGAGTGGGAGGCGCGAACAATTGAAAATTTGAAATTGGGAGAATTAGGTCAAAGTCTCTTATAAATAGAGACTCAACCTTGAGGAATGGACACACAAAAATTCTGGAGGCAGATTCGGCTTGGGAGGAGAGGAGTTCTTCGTGTTCGTCATTCTTCATCTCGTTCTTGTATTTTTCTTTCTCTTTTATTTAAGTTTATGTTGAATCTCAGATCAACAATCATGATGTTGATTGGCTAGATCTCTTTACTGTAGTCAGGGTCATGATCCTTTTGTGAACATTTGATACGAAGGATTGAATCACGCTGTGTGTTGATTTTAATATACTTTATCTTTTCCTTGTGCATATTATTATTATTTCTGTTAGATCTGATCAACCTAATAGGAGATGATAATTTGGGGATTAGGGCTCGCAATAGGAATGTTGGGGTTCTGATTCTGAAAGGAGGAAAAGATGACGATCTATGCATGTTCTAGGGATAGACCTGTATAAATCGCAGTCGTGGGATTTATCTGCTTAATGCTTAATTTCATGTGGGATTACTAAGGGATTAGGGTTCCAATTGGATTAAAGGGTTAGATCACCAAAGGATTGGGATTTAACTAATTATCTTAAGATGATAATTTGTCTGAGTTATTAAAATTCAATGAATATTGTGAATCAATCCAGAGTAAAAAGTGGGATCATTTGGTGAATGTACCCTGGATGCAGTGTTTTCTCATATCTTTCTACAAATCACTCATTTTTGTTCCTATTTTATCCCTTTTTAACAAAAATACAAAAACAAGTCTTTTACTTTTCTTTTTATTGTTACTTAATTTGTTCAAAATTTTACCAACAACAATCGAATTGTCCAACTTAAGGGGACTGGTTATCGTGGTAATTGTTTTACAATCCCTGTGGAGACGATATTTTACTTATCACTTTATTACTTGTGCGATCGGTACACTTGCCGAATTGCCAACAATATATCAACCATACAATCATAAACCAAGATCCCACTGGACCATGTGGAACAACAACTTTGGAGAGAACTCTTAAACCGAGAGCTTATCTTACAAAGCTCTATACCACGTTTACTTGAGACACAAGCAAACTATATAAGATCCTCATAATCCCGTTCTGGAATTACCGTATCCCTTGATTTACACCTTGTTCAACAACCAATAACAAGGAATATACACAAGTCAACTTGACTTTCACTTAATCCTATCATACCACAATACTGGTGGATTTATCATGCTAAACAAGTTCATGCCTAACAATTCATGCCCATAACACAAGTCAGACCTAAAACCCATAACTTAAATTTAGTTCAGATAGAACTTAACTTATATGAATTTACCCCAAATTTAGGATTTAAATGTCTCAACATTCTTATAAACCACTTCAAATTAGCCTCTAGGTTTCATTATTAATTAACTTGATTTCCAAGCAATTAGACCATCAAGTGGCTGAACCCTAGCATAGACCAATTTCATATTTTTCAATCTTTCACTTACAAATTCACATTTTATTTTACATTCCATCGAAATTCAATACGAATTGAACACAATTACTACCCTCATTAGACTTATGATGGCCAATTAGGTTTATATATAAGTTCACGAATTTATTCAATTTACTACTTTAATTCAAGTGTTCATATACATGCTATACTTAGCAAAAGTACCCTTCCACTTAATTAATTCATCAACCATGTGGTATGCATCAATTAAAAGACCTATTCCTGAATTGGTGCATTATTTTCCAACATTGACAATCTTCACTAATTAATTCATGAAAACCCCATTTCTGATCCAATTGCTCTGAATTTATTTTTTGGTAAATTTATTTTAATTTTTAATATGTTATAGTAGACGTGTGTATATTTAATTTGCAACAAACCACACTCAATTTGGAGTCCTATAACTCTAGATATGAATTTTTCTAAATAGTTGTGAGAATTGGTTTCTACAAATTTAATGAATTTTTACAACTTCCAATGATTCAAACTTGATCAATTCAACTCCATGAACACCAAAGACCATGAATACATATTAAAACCCATCATAAAAACATGATATCACCATAATAGTATCCGGCCATATTTAACGAAAACCCTAGAATTCATAATTTGAAAATCAACCATTTAAACTTGAATCTCTTGACACCAATGCACTCCAAATGAACTAGGGATGATTCTTCAACCTTTAAACCAAGAAAAAACTCATCTTTAGACCCATGAACATTACCTAGGTCATGGCTTTCAAGAGAAGAAATCCAAGGATTGAAGCTTCTTTGGGGAAACAAAGCTTAGGGTTTTGTTCCTTAAGCTTCAATGATCTTTTTTTGTGAAATATATTTTATCTAAAAGTGAAGGAAAATAGATGAAATGCGCTCTCTAAGTTCTTCTATGGTGGCAGAACATGGAGAAGAGAGGAAGTGCAGAAAATCTCATGGTTATGAGAAAGAAATAAGAACAAAGTATAAACTCTATATTCCATTTTCTTTCCATTTCCCGTTCTTTCATTTCGATTCCCATTTGCGATTATTGCCTTTGTGCAGTTGCGCACGGTTCCCAACCTCTACCCAAGGACAATACCGGTGATCCAATTGACCTTGATGCTAATAAGGTATCGATTATTTATGCATAAAATCCTCATTGTTTCTGTGTTGAGACTAAGAAATATGACTACAGTAAAAAGGGAAAAGGGAGAGATGCTGACTCAATCATAGGGAGAGATGTTGGGCCAATAATATTAGAAGGCCCAATGCAACTTGAAGAGGATACAAGAGATGGCACAAGACCTGATGTGGAAGGGGATGATGTGGCAAATGTGTTGTTGAGTGAATGATATCATATTCAGTGAGTGGAGGTAGAACATGAAGTTAGTTAGAGGTGTGTGAGAGAGTTAGAATGATTAAGGGGTAGTATGTGTGGGGATTTATAGTGGGAAGGCAGTGTGGAAATGGTAGGAAGAATGTAATGAATTAGTGGGTGAATATAGAGGATCGAGTGGTGGACCTCTGGTCAGTATATGTTATTTTCAAAGTCTTTTTACAAGGTGTCACTATTCTGTTGTTTGATTTCCTCAATTGTAAGGACTAAGGAGCCTTGATCCATTATATTAGCAACATATAACAAAACATATTCTTATTTTTCCCTGTTCCATCCATTTTATTTTTTCTCAGTCCCATCATTCTGCAACGAGAAAATTCGACGTCTTCGAGTTCAACGAAGAAGAGAAGATTGAGAAGGTCTCGCAGAGGATGCTTGGCAAGTTCACAAACGCGAGCAAGTCTAGCTCCTCCTCCATTACCAAGTACTATTTCCTCTATGCATATAAGTCACTCTATACTCCACTTTTTTTTTCATTTTCCATTCTTTCATTCGATTCCTGTTTGCGATTGTTGCCTTTGTGCAATTGCGTTCGGTTCCCAACCTCTATCCAAGGACATCACCGGTGATCCAATTGACCTTAATATTGAAGAAGGTATCGATCATTCATGAACAAATTATTTCATTGTTTTTGTGTTGTAAAAATTAATTTTATAGTATATCAGTTTAGATATAAAGTGCTGAATTTTGTAATCAAAAGTCTTCTTTGAACGCACAAGATAGATCTCCTTGTACATATATCAACCAGCTCATTGAAACCTAAGGGCATGTTTGGTGTGACGTATAAGGCATGATAGTATAAGCTTATACTATACGTTATGACATTTTCAGTTGTTTGGTGTGACCATCGTATATAAGCTTATACAGCAGAATCCCTTAATACATCATTATACATCAAAATGATGTATAACTTAATTCGGCCTAAGAGGGAAGGATAAGGCCTGATAAGAGATTAATGTATTAACATCGTTGACCAGTGCAATTCTCAAAAATTAATATGTTATTTTAATATTAATATATTAAAATAAAAATTAAATTTTCAATATATTAATTTTAAAAATATTGAATATTTTTATTTTTATAAAAATAAATTTGTTTTGGACACACTGATCAATAAATTTTTATAAAAATGAATATCATATGACATTTTTTTGAAGAATTATATAAATTCTTTATTAAAGGATATAAAGTGTGTTATTAAAATATTTTTTATCCTATATAATATTAAAAGGATACAGTTGTGCATTATCAAATACTAGATGATATTATCTTATACAATATATTATTTTATACAATACCGTGCCAAACGTTGGATAGTATTAAAATTCAATCAGGTCTTATACAATCAGGCCTTATACTATCAAGCCTTATACTATCAAGCCTTATACTATCAGACCTTATCATATACTATGCACCAAACATGCCCTAAATCACTTAACATGATTAAGCATTGTTAGGAAAATTTAGTTTAAATTAATCCAAATTTCTCAATTCATTCAATTTACTCATCTATGCTAACATTAATTAATATTTTTGTAAAGGAATTAATTAACTAATTCAATTGTAAGCTTATTATAAATTATTGTAAAGGAATTAATATTTTTGTATTCATCTATGCTATTTAACTTCACTAAAATCATGTCCTGACGAGTGTTTTTTACAAATCAATTTTTTTTTTTTTTTTTTTGGTAAAATACAAATCAATTTTAGGCAAGACCAAAGATGAAGAGTAATCTAGAGTCCCTTTTATTCCTCCATTTGCACAAAATTGTGTAAACATTTGATCGGTTTTGTAATTTTGTTAGATTGAGATTACATTTTGTATCAAAATGAAAACCAAGCTTTCACGATGTGCGTGCCTTTTAAGTTTTCTTGTGTATTTTTGCATCAGACCACACAATAAATATATAATCTCAATGGTTTTGACTTCCCTACCATAAAACCACATTAGTTTTAAGTCGCATTTTATTATCTGCTCTTAATTACACTTTTCCACGATTTTCTTGATGTGGCTCTTTACCTCGGTCCCTTTGTAGTTTGTTTAATTTTGTATGTTTTCTATATTCTAGTAAGTAAAATTAAGTAAAATTAAAGCAGATAAAATGGAAGATATCCCAATTAACGAGATAGAGGAAGATCTAAAACCAATAAAAATGACATTTCTTGAATGATTTTAATGAAAATTTGGTCGTTGGTAAAGTCCAGTGATATTGATTAATGAGTAAATACCATTTTTGATCCTCAGCAAATTTCACGACGTCCATTTTAGTCCCTAGCAAATAAAAAGGCCCATCGTGGTTCCTAAGAAATTTAAAATGGATCTATTTAGGTGAAATCGTGGTCTCTCACAAATTCAGAGAAGACCCATATTAGTCTCTAAAAGGACTAAAATGAGTCTATTTTGAATTTCTTAAGAACCACGATGGGCCTTTTTATTTGCTAGGGACTAAAGCTGGTATCATAAAATTTCCCGAGTACAAAAAAAGTATTTACTGTTGATTAATTAATGTACCACACTTCTCACAGTGAAATAAAGTAAGGATTGGTTGTTGTAAAGAAACAGTTCTTCTACATTGCTTTAAATTGTGGACTTGTATCATCTCAAGCCTTAAAAGTGTAACTACATGTAAGGGGCAGTTCGGGAACGTAAGTATGTTAAAACATGGTAGGGGAAGCTTTGTCACCCATGTGATTTTTACCCTACTCGAATCAAACTAGTCGAATAATCAATGAATCAATAGATAATATAAAAAAAAACCTTAAAAGTAATATTTCCTTTTGAGGATGGAGTTAACATGATATTTATTTAACACAACATGAGAGTTTACATGGATTGTCCATGCCTGGTGGCAACACCAGAGATGCATATTGGTATAGCATATATTTTTCTCACTAATCATAGGTGCCAATTGGAATCGACATTCTTCTAAAGAGATCCTCTATATTGGGGGATATTCTACTATGCAAACTAGAGATACCATTGAGGGCTTTGACTATATTTGAGACCTCATTATGACATTTAATTGTAGAAAACAAGGGTGTCTCAAGCCATGGAGCCCCAGGTAGCTAGCTGTACAATCACAGTGTGAATTCATGAATGTCACTTTTCAACAGAAAACTATTGGCTTTCGGCAATTCAGCTCCCTTATGCTTCAAAGGAACATTTGCAAATGAGGAATCAAAATCTTGGCTTTTAGATCGAGACCTAACTGAGTATTTGAACTGGGTCGGCCCTTTTTGCTGCTGCTTGTGCTGTTGTTGTTGCTGTTGATAAAGATTTCTAAGCCTTGTGATTTCTTTCTCAAGCATTTCCTGCTCCACTGTGCCATCCAACATTTGTAATCAGCAAATAACATAAAAATCAAAAGAGAACAAATAAATGTTATTCATAACTGACATGACAATACTTTTCAGTTAATCATTGAAATCTATCCAATTTCTATCTAGCTTAATGAAGTTGTAAAAGTAAATACATTAAACTAAAGAAATGAACAAAATGTTGCTACTTACAGCATTTGATGAAATGCACTTGGGATAAACCATCCAACCGTTGTTTGAGGGCCCTGTTCTCCATACCTAATATGAGATTTTGCTGATCAAGAAATTCAAGCTCTGCCGAAACTCCATATCCTTCTGCCTATAAGGAAGTAGCAGCAGAATTTGTAACATTTTCCCTTCAGGTATGAGACAAAAAGTCATATATTTTTGTAATCTTACCTGCAAAACTTGGATAGTTCTTTCCAGTTCAGCAATGTATTGTACTTTCCTGGCCCGGTTTTGTTGAGCTGAATGCCTGTATAGCACCGCAAAATATTGGAAGCAACAATTGTAAAGAATAATTTAATTGTATATGCAGATAACACTTATGCTCTTCCTTATCTATTATTATCTAAATCAAGTCTTGTGCATTATTTAAAGGGTATATGTTAGATCAAAACGACGTCATTTTGGGACATCTTAAAAAACTATAATGATAAAGACTAACCTGCAATATATTAGAATTACAAAAATATCTTGATTTCCATCCCAAAACGACGTCGTTTTGGGTTCACTGGAGATAATTTTATTTCCATTGTGAAATCCTTTACCCTTATTTAAATAATACTCGGAGTTGTAGCCTTACTTGATCATTGAATATTATCAGAGGAAGGATCCTACCTGACTAAACAACCAGCTGAATTTATATTTGAAAGTTTTATATTGAGAAAGCCTGGTGAGTAATATTTATACCATGAAGGAACATGTATGAAATAGGAATACGGAGTCTAAAGAAGAACAAATATGCCTTTTGAGCCCACCTAGTTACTCGCACATAAGCAAGTATGCACCAAAGAAGACCAAGGAAAAGGAAAAATGTGTAGGATAAGATAAAAAAGAAATGGTCCTATGTGAAAGTATAAATTGTCCAGAAGCAATAGAGATTATATACCGGTAACAAATGTCATTGTTCTGAATCCTTCTAGTGGGTCTCATAGCTTCTAGAAGCAACAAACTAAAACAAGTTATAAGCATAAGAGATGAGAGATAGGATCCCTTATCATGTATCCTAATAATTTGACTTCCACTAGGACTCTTCCTTCACCTACAAGTAACAGTTTCTATAAATAAAACATTACACCTCTCAGATACACATCCTCTACTCATTACTCTCTCTTAGCTATTACTATACACGCACCCCCATATCTTTGGCCGAGCGCCTCCACCACAGTGCACAAAGATGCAACCCCTTGCGGTGTCTCTTTCATAGAGCACCGCAAGCGTATGAGTCACATATTAATCACTTACATTCAGTCAGACATTCTCGATCCTCCCAGAGTTATCCTATGTGAAAACATAAATTCCTTAAACCCGGAAAAGTTAAGGACACTATATATACATACCTTTTGACACGTTTTGAATCTGGTTTGGTTGCATAAGGATTGGAATGTAAGGAACGATGTTGAACAAAGGAGGCTTCTGAGTCTGGCACATTTTGTTTTTCAGACATGTGTGATTGTTTGAAGTTTTCATCCTGTGGAGTGAATGAACTTGGAAATGTAACATAACAAGTGTTAGTTGGACTAAAAGTCTGTTTGCTCTTGTGTTCCTTAGCTGTTATTTGCAATTGTAAGTAGGCTATAGAGTCACTTGATGATCGTCGATGACTCTTGCATAGTGGAGACTCTGGCTCATCAAGGAGTTCTTTCAACCAAGAGGGTACTTCCTCACTTAGCATGCTATCAGAATATGCACGTTGGTGGCCACGTAGTCTCTCTTTGGCCTCTGAGAATCCTTCAAATTCAGCAATTGAATGGGAGAAACATTCAGCTTCAGATGTTCTTTTTGGGGGCAATGTAAGCGGTATCCCTGTGTGTTGAGAGTTTCTCAAGTTTGATAAACCATTTGAAGTTTCCATATGTCAGGTATATATAAATGATCCTGCAGAAAATTAATTTGCATCAATAAGGAAATGAAGATACATAGTTAATAATTGCAGAGTTCATATGGTCTTGATTCTTGAAATCCTCTACACTACAGACAAATATATTTGTTGAAATACAATGAGAAAAAATAATTACAAATTTTAAAAGGAAAATTGTTGGAGTATAATATAAAGGGACAGGATCCGTTTACAATTTTTATGGAGTTTTTTTACAAATTACACTATATTCTTCCCGGGAGAAAAGATCACATTATTGCACATAAACCAATGTGAGTAAGTATTTTGTAAACAAAAAAAATTGTAAATATAACCTGTCCCTAATATAAATCATTAATAAGGCTTTCACCCAACAACTTAAATTTTTTGGTTGAATTGGTTCTTTACATGGTATCAGAGCCTCGTTGTTATGGATTCGATCCTCAATGTCCCCTATTTGATTAATAATAAAATTTCTTAACACAGGTAGGTGAACTTATGCATTATCCATCATTCAACACCAATGACCTTGTGTAAGGGGACATGTTGGTTTATAATATAAACCATTAAAAGATACTCACCGTATAGCTTAAGCTTCTGGTTGAATTGGATCTTTACAAAATGTCTAACCTTCATTAATGCAATGAGATCCAAAGGGAGTTGCCAAACAAGCTAGATATATTTTTGCTGTGAACTGTAAAAAAGGGATCCGAATACATACATTAGATTCAGAAAACAAAAATACCAAATATTTGATGCCGCCAATGTGCATGTCTCACGTCACATGTTTGATTGTGTTATGTTTTTTTTATTCTTAAAACTGTTTTGTAAAATAGTTATGAAAATAGTTGTTTTTTATATTTATTTTTTTTGAAAGTTAAAAACCAAAACAGAAAATAAAAACAACTCCTACATATTCTCTAAATTTGATTTAAAAAAAAAACACTTGTAATTTTCAAAATAATTTTTATAAAACAGATATTAACAAACGAGTTTTTTAATCTTTTTATTCTGAAAACTAAAAGATTGTTTTGCAAAACAGAAATCAATCAGAGCCATAAGTCTCCTCATGAATTTTAGCATTGCTTGCCTTTAAATCATAAAATAATAACAACCATTTGCCCAGAAATGGTGTCATTGGCCATTAACTCACATGGTGCCATTCAACAAATTAATGGTGTCATTCAAAAAAGAGCATAAAACTAGAATTAAAAAGAAAATAAAATTCAAGGGAAGAGTAAACAAGACAAGATACCAGAGATGCAGGGGCTTGAGCATAACCCGGTCTTGTTGTTGTGACCGGTCGCCCCCACTCAATCTACAATAGTGTCAATTTCCAAAGCAGTTTTTTGAAGAGAAAAACAAAACTTGTTTTCTTGTTTAAGGAGAGGGAGAGAATGAGTCCGAAATGGTCTCAGGAAGAGCGCATTTTGCGTGACAAGTTTTTAAAAAAGTAATGTTATTTTAACATTTTGCAGTATTTTTTTTTAAGGAACCTCTTATAATCATATTTTACACTTGATCTTCACGGACAAGTGGTTATTCATGGTGAATTAAAAATTAAAGGGTAAAGAATTTCTCCGCTTGACGGAGATAAGTTATATCCGGTGAGTCTAAAATGACGTCATTTTGAGATGGAAATCAAGCAAGATGTTTTTGTAATTATAATATATTATAGAGTTATATTAGTCTTTATCTTTATAATTTTTTAATTTTATAATCTTAAAATGACGTCATTTTGAGCTGGAAATATTTTTATCTCCTGTTACCGGAGAAATACTTTTCCCATAATTAAATAATGAGTTTAATTTTCGAAAATAATGACTATTGATTGGCGAAAATCAACGGTTAAGATATGATTGTAAGAGGTTGTAAACGAAAATATGTTGTAAGTATAACCTTCCTTTTTATAAAAAAGAAAAATATTTCTCATACAGTTTGAGATATATTTATCTCCTTTTACCTAAAAACTACATCGTTTTATTTATTTATTTCTTTGTATTAATTGATTCACCTTTGAATGATTATGATTCTCTTTTCTCTGTCTCTTATTTTAACATTTTGCAGTAATTTTTTTAAGGGAACCTCTCGTAATCATATCTTTACACTTGATTTTCACGGACAAGTGGTTATTCATGGTGAATTAATAATTAAAGGGTAAAGAATTTCTCTGCTCAACGAAGATATGTTATATCCGATGAGCCTAAAATGACGACATTTTGAGACGGAAATCAAGCAAGATGTTTTTGTAATTATAATATATTATAGAGTTATATTAGTCTTTATCATTATAATTTTTTTAATTTTATAATCTTAAAACGACGTCGTTTTGAGCTCACTTGAGATATTTTTATCTCTAATGACCGGAGAAATACTTTTCCCATAATTAAATAATGAGTTTAATTTGCGAAAATAACGACTATTGATTGCCGGAAATTTAAGATATGATTGTAGAGGTTGTAAACGAAAATATGTTGTAAGTATGACCTTCCTTTTTATAAAAAAGAAAAATATTTCTCATACAGTTTGAGATATATTTATCTCCTTTTATCCAAAAACTACGTCGTTTTATTTATTTATTTCTTTGTATTAATTGATTCACCTTTGAATGATTATGATTCTCTTTTTCTCTCTCTTTTTTTATCACCATTGATCCATCTTTGTACTGTTATGATTTAGTAGTTGGAGATAAAATTATCTCAAGCGACTTAAGAAACGATAAGCCCTCTATAAAAAGGATTAATGTTCTCTAGGAAATAAATTTATCTATTATATATACGTAAAAGTGCATGGAGTCCATATGGGCCCATACGAAAAGAAGAGATAGAAAAAGGAAATATTAATTTCATATACTTTTTTTTTTGATAAACAATTTCATATACTTTTATATGAGTGTAAAACATAAAATTTATCCCCTATAATATCAGAATTATTATTCCCCCATAAAAATTATTCTGTTAAGCAGTGTTTAAAAATCCGGCCCGACCATCGACCCGGCCGAAGTCAAGGGTCACGGAGTCACGGGTTCAACCGGGGGATCACGGAGTCATTATGCTGACCCTGTTTTATATTGTTTTATATATTAAAAAATATAAATATGTATATCCTATATGAAAATATTAAAAAACAAATCACTAATATCATCAAAGATTCAAAATATCCTTAACATAATTCACCAATTACAACCACAAGTCAATATTACATAACCTAATTAAAGTATCAAGATACCAAAGTACAAAACTAATATTCTAATGTGTCACTACGCTAACCCGGTTCTGCCTCTTTTGAGAAGGTCACTGACAAAGGAAAATTTAAAAGGAAGTAAGAATGAGTTTTTGTTTTCCATCGACGGCCGTAAGGAGTTCATTTGAATGAGTAAAATTCTTACCTTTTGTAGAAGATTCACGAGGTGAAGATTAAAGATGTCTAGGAGCCTGTTTGGATCCTCTTTTTTTATTTAAGCTAGAAGTTACTTATAAGCTAAAGCTAAAAAAAGAGCTTAAAAATAAAAACTAAAAGCTGTTTGGTAATTACATAAAAACTTTAGCTTAAAAGTTACTTAAATGCACATATTTCCAGAAAATTGTCTCTCTCTCTCCATCTGTATAGCTCTTCATTTCAAAAAAAGCACACAATTCAAGAAAAGTAAATAAGAGATAAAAAAAAAAGCTCCTTCTAGGAGCTCTTAGCTTCCAGTTTTTTCTTCATTATAAGAAAAATAGTTTTTCATGATAAGAGCTTTTCTCAAAATCTGTTTGGCCTAGCTTATGCTTATAAATAGCTTTTAGCGTAAAAATAAGAGGATCCAAACAGGCACTAGGTCGTTGGGAGGAAAGAGAACGATTAGAGTTAGATTTGCAAGTACTTTTATTTTATTTTTTTTAAATAAAACGATGTTGTTTCATGGATTTTCTAAAAAAAAAAAAAAACATGTGACCCCTTTGACCCCTCGGGTTTTGGAGATCGGAGGGTCGATATGCATATAGAGTCCAACTTGTAACTCCAATCCTCAAAGGAGAAGGGTCAGGATTGACCCGGATCAACGGGGTGGGTGAGAGTTCCCAGTTCCCACACATGTTGACATGTTAGGAGCTAAACCCTTAAAAATAACATTTATTACTTATTTCATTTTATATTTTTTAATTCTTTAACACGTCTTTTAAGGATGTGGACAAACAATTATGGTTGTTTTCTTATTATTATACTTATCTTTAAATTTACATAATATTATATTTAATTTATTTTGCATCTTATTATCTTACGCTTAAGTTAACGAACAGATATCAGCTTCGGTAGTGTTATGGATACGTGCCTAATCTATGCGAGAGGATTGTGTATGCGGGAACGAAGGTCAACGATTAATATGGGAGGCTTGAGGAAGTCTGTTTAAGAAACGCCGCACTGTGCATTAGGTGAAGGTGCAAGACCCAAGATATGGAATGTGTCCACAGTAATAATTAAAAGAGTATGGTTCAAAAGATGTCAACTGATAGTGTCGTGGACCTAAAACCCACACGGCCCAAACACTTATTTTCTTTTGAATTTTGAATCGTTTTTCCTTGTGTTTGTTTACTTTCCTTGTGTTTGTTTATTTCCTTTTATCTTGTTAATTTTAATTTTGTTTGTCTATTGTTTATTTTCCTTTGTTAGTTCATTTCCTTCTTTTTTTTTTTTTTATAAACAGGTTTTAAATTATTATATAAAGGAATAGATTATCAGAAAAAGGGCATTGAATGTTTATGCCACAATCCTCGTCTCAATACCCTCTTGAGTCTTCTCCGTCTCCTTCTCTCTAAAATTCTTCTTATTCCTCTAAATTCGCCTTCTACGTCTCTCTCTCTCTCTAATATTCTTTATATGCTACATTGGTGTATTCATCCACGATCTCAACCTCCATGGTTGCAAATTTTTCCCTTTGTACCTCTCCCCATTCGGTTCTAGTAGTTTTGGGCTTTTGACCGTACTAAGTCCTTTTTCGAAATATTTGACCGAAATAATTTCCTGGTCAAACATATTACCATAGTAATGCATAACGACGCGATATGAGAGTCACCACTCTAAGACACGACACTTTTACTAATGTCTTACACTCAATTTTAGCATTAGAGCCAGAGCTTTAGGGCCTATTTGATATCTGTTTTAGAAAACAATTTTTAAATTTTAAAAACAAAAGTATAAAAGAAACTTGTTTGATAAAGGGTGTTTTCTGAAAATGATGCGTGATGGGTATGAGAAAAAGGGGAAATTACACTCTGTAAATAAATGGGATAGATAAGAGTCCACCACAATTGAGATTAAAGGCTAAGCCACCCTCCCAACTGATAAAGAACCCACTTGCCTCACCACTAACCCAAGGTTAGATAAAGATAACAAGATTCAAGCTAAGTTTAAGAACTTGAAACACACTTTTTTCATTTATCAAATCTGCCATTTGCATTACAAAATATCCTATATTTATAGAATAACTAAAAGCATAAGAATAGAAAGAGACATATAACTCCAAGAGTTGTGTTGCTTAGGAAATAAAAATAAAAATAACTAAACCCAACTCTCAAGAATCATGCTCCCAAGAATTGTGTTGCTTAGGAAATAGAAATAATTATAACTAAACCCAACTTCCAAGAGTTACGCTCCCAAGAGTTACTAACAACTAATAAATCTCTTTATTGCACTTTAAATGCTAAAACTCTTAATTTTCCTTCTGTGTCATCCTCCCCTTCCTGATTGGGATTTGTCCTCAAATCCTCATGGTCTTCATTACTCTTGGAATAAACAAAGATATCATCAAAACACACCACAACAAAATTCCCAAAGAAAGAACAAAGAATTTCATTCATAAGTCTCATAAAGGTGCTTAGAGCATTAGAAAGCCCAAAGGGCATGACTCTCCATTCATATAACCCTCCTTTAGTCTTAAATGCAGTCTTCCACTCATCTCCTTCCTTCATTCTAATTTGGTGATATCCACCGCGAAGATCAATCTTAGAGAAAACATTAGAACCATATAATTCATCATGCATATCACGAAGGTGAGGGATTGGATACCTATACTTGATGATGATGTTATTTATGGCCCTACTATCAACACACATACGCATAGTATCATCCTTTTCAGGAACAAGTAAAGTTTGAACAGAACAAGGACTCATACTTTCTCTAACAAATCCTCTAGCCATCAAATCCTCCACTTTTCTTTGTAGCTCTTTTGTTTCTTCAGGATCACACCTATAGGCAGCCCTATTTAGTAATGGAGCGCCAGGTATGAGGTCAATCTGATGCTCTATTCCCCTAATTAGTGGTAAACCAGGGGGCAAGTCATTTGGAAACACATCTTAAAATTTCTCAATCAAAGGCTTAACATCACTATTCTTGCTTAGCCATTGTAGTTTGTAAGGATGAGGGTAAGGTGTGGTAGGTAAATGAATCTTTTGAATGAGTAACGTAGAAGAAACATTAGCACAACTCCCACTATCCATAATGAGATTGCATACCCTTCCTTCGATGGTGCATCTTGTGTAGAAGATTTGTTCTCTTTGGTTTTTCTCTTTAGGTGTTTCTTTAGCATGGAGGACTCTTCGTAACATAAGCAGATGCTCCCCTTGGTCTGCTCCTAAGATAACTTCTTCATCTGGGATTTCATCATGTTTAGCATCCCAAACTGGACCTTGTTCATATTCATGCTCAATTTCTTTAAGTGTCATAATCCGCCTATTAGGACAATCAGCTTGAAAATGGCCATAGCCTTGGCATCTAAAACATTTCTTTTCATCCAACTTCTTTTTAAAATTCTTTCGGAGCTTCCTCGACCTTCTCCTTAATAATTTGAGATGAAAAGGAGTCACCCTTGGAAGAGTAATTCTTAAAGAAACTTGATGGCTTGCTGGTTGCCTTCTTTGATTTTGAATGTTTATTCACTTTAATGGCTAACTTGCACACATATTCAAAATTCCAAAAAGGTTGTAGTTCCACCTTCTCGACAATATCGGTATCTAATCCGCCAATAAAACGAGCAATTTTTTGTTCCTGAACTTCTTGAAGGCCACTAGTCATAAGGAGTTGCTCATACTCCCTAATATACTTTTCAACGCTCAGATCTTCTTGTTTGAGAGAAGCAATTTTGAGATACAAATCTTGTTTGTAACTGGCAGGAAGAAATCTTTTATCCATCAACCTCTTCAGTTTAGCCCAAGATTTGAGCCTTCTCTTGCCTTCTCGGTTCCTCTCCATCTTCAAGTTCTCAAACCATATTGATGTATACTTTTTGAGTTTGATGCTTGCAATTTTGAAGCACTTCTCATCATCAAAGTCTTTAGCTTCAAAAATTCGCTCAATAGAACGAACCCATTCGAAATAAATATCGGGATTCGGGCTACCATCAAATTCTGGCGGTTCGATCTTCACATCTCTAAAGTCATCTTGGAATCTTCTCCTTCTTCTATAATGAGGTATTGACTCATTTGAAGAAACACTTGAGTCACTAGCAGAAGAATCATGAATGGAGGGGCTATGAGTTGCTTCTGGAATGTCGCCTACCTCCATGATGATTTCGTTGGACAAGATCAGCAAGAGCTTGGCGCATTTCTTCAATCTAATTTTCAAGTTGTTGGTCACGCCTCATATTCTGATTTTGCTCACGGGTTCTGTACCTTGGACCTTCGTCTTCCATGTGAACTGGTGCTCTTGATACCAAGTTGATGCGTGATGGGTATGAGAAAAGGGGAAAATACACTCTGTAAATAAATGAGATAGATAAGAGTCCACCACAATTGAGATTAAAGGCTAAGCCACACTCCCAACTGATAAAGAACCCACTTGCCTCCCCACTAACCCAAGGCTAGATAAAGATAACAAGATTCAAGCCAAGTTTAAGAACTTGCAACACACATTTTTCATTTATCAAATATGTCATTTGCATTACAAAATATCCTATATTTATAGAATAACTAAAAGCTAAGAAT